>JAODUO010000119.1:242500-315000 GCA_025642075.2 Ridgeia piscesae
AAGATTTAACAAGATTTAACAAGATTTAACAAGATTTAACAAGATTTAACAAGATTTAACAAGATTTAACAAGATTTAACAAGATTTAACAAGATTTAACAAGATTTAACAAGATTTAACAGGATTTAACAGGATTTAACAGGATTTAACAGGATTTAACAAGATTTAACAAGATTGCCACTTAGAGAATCAACTCTAGATGGCAGGTGGACAAGGAAGCCCTTTGGCTTATCGCGAGTCCAACCTATCTATATAAATGTACCCCGCCCTTCTTAGGTATATATCGATTTTATTTTTAAACATATTAACACTACTAGCACCTACACAATCAGCCGATAATCTGTTCCATTCATTTACTGTTCTTTGTGAAAATGAAAATGTTCTAATATCTAGTATACACTGATTCTTTACTAATGTCCTCTAGTCCTTCTCTCTTCCTTAACCGAGACAAAATATTTCTATCAATATTTTCATAACCATTCAATATTTTAAACACTTCTACCTGATCTCCTCTCAGTCTCTCAGTGGTTTCTAATGTTGTTAATCCACATTCCTTTAGACGCATTTCATAACTAATATTCCTGAGTTTTATTACTCGACGATGCAGCCGATTGTTCAAAACTAAACAGCGGTAGTGTCAGACTTACTGTTCTTTGCCGGAGAGAGGGGCGACTTCCACCCGCTGAGGTGAGGCGCCGGCAGCGGCGATGGTCTCCGCGTCGATGCTGCTGGTGATGCTCATACCGTCGGTATCGGCCCGGGCGACTTTTCGTACGATTGAAGCCACCCTCCATGGGTTGCCAAACGCCCAGTTTCTCCGTCTTCGCGACCATCTGTAGACGTCGCGTCCGTCCCTAGTGATGAAGTCGTTCCGTGTGTCGCCGTCCGCGTTTCCACACAGACCTGGTGGTAGGGTGTAAACGGCTGTATCATCGCCACTCGAGACATGCCATTTCCTGTGTCTAACGGTAGTTTCAAAAGGCGTTCCCAGCAAACACGTAACGTTCCCGTAATGTTTGCAGAAGGTTATAATTAGGTTATGCAGTAATATTCCAATATATAACGTTAAGGGAACGTAAAGAAAACTTTAAAAAACCGGCTAACGTTATCGTAACGTAGATATAACGTTCTGCTAACGTTCTCATAACCTGGTTTTATTAGCTGGGTTATTAAATCCAGGTTATTTTCACTTTAACGCGTCGATTTTATCCATTAACGTAAAATAGTATTTATTGCCTAACTTGTCGATTGTGATTACCCATCTACATGTATAAGTCAAAACATTGAAAACATTGTTCTGTCCAATAGTTAGACATGTTTCTCACGGAGAAAACACTGCCCATATATTCAGGCGTTATTAATAGTGGTGGCGTATTTCACACAGCGATGGGTCAGGACATGTGAAAGTAGGGCCTAGAAATCGTCACGAATGAGTGTGTGCTGCGTCACTCGCAATTAGCGAGTACAGGCCTGTATCATTACGGCATTTGTCATCGAGTTTGTTCAGTTCGTTCGTTGTTGAAACGCACCTTCCACGCAGCCGGTGTAAATGTTCGGGATTTCGACAGCGGCCCACCGTCTGCCGTCAAACATCATCACCAGTCCGAAGTCCGTCTCCACCCGTATCATGCCCCACCAGCCGAAGATGTCAATCGACTTGATTTCTGGCGGCAACGGAGAGCCAGGGTACGGGAGGCCATTTACCTGCGAGTTCGTTAGACTTGGGTTATGACTTGTTTGTAATCATATTTCTCACTTATGCATTATATTGCTCTTCTACGCACACACAAAATGAACACGTAAACATGTGCATAGCCATACACAGACAATAATAAAAGCACACGAATATTTACAAATAAGCAAATACATAGAAAATAAATAAGCATACGCAAACAAAGTTGCGAACACGTACCGATAAAATCACTCAAACAAATATAAATACACAAACATAAACACAAATGTAAAGGAACAGACACAGCCACGTACTGAAAGACACACAGACGTATGCACAACCACAAAAACAAAACACACATTTACAAGCAAACATAAAACAAACAAACAAATATACACGCATCACAGATAGATAAATAGTATTGTTTCTCGTTAAAATAAATTTGCCTGCGCGCGCGCGTGCGCGCGTGCGTGCGTGCGTGGTGTGTGTGTGTGTGTGTGTGTGTGTGTGTGTGTGAGTGTGTGTGTGCGTGTGTGCGTGTGTGCGTGCGTGCGTATGTATTTACACGAGCTACGTGTGCACGTCGTTTGTATTCCTCCTTTCAAATTCAACCGAAATTATGTTATTTTCGTACAAAACCAAATATAAATTTATTTAAAACACACACACAACATTGAACAACGAGCCACTCACGAACACGATTCCGTGTTTCGCTATCATCACCGAAGCCTTTCCTGGCAACACGAGTATGATCGAGTTCAGATAGGACACGACTCGCCGCCCCCGTTGCTCGTGGAGCACCAGCACTTGGAAGTCGGGCAGACAGCGGCACCTGGCGAGAGAAGACCTCTGGGCCATGATGTACAGCCCGACTCCCTGGTAGTCGACGAGGGCCCCGTCAAAGGTCCTGTAGTGCGGGTCAGTCCATGCGCGACACTGCGGTCTGGCTGTAATGTCATCCAACTCGAGTTAGTTGCCGCGGAAACAAATCATAATCGACTCACTAGTTTAGACACACAACAAGACACAACAGATAAGGGTAGAGTTATCATCATGTCTGTACAATTTCATTCCATGGTTTTTCGGGTGAATGATTCATCATCCAGTTCTAAGTGATGTCTACTACAACACATATTTGATTGGAATTGGAATGCATATAATAAAACAAATAACAGTAAAATAACAGCTCTAAACTAGGCCGTGTGGTTGTCTGCGATATGAGGAGACAGTTCTACAACGTTCTAATATTAGCGTATTATTACGTGGCTAGTTTCGTTAACTAATTATACAATGTCAAGCACTGTTAATAAATTAATCAAAATTAACTCGTGTTGATCATATATCAGTAATATTAGCTCACGTCAGAAACATTAAATGGAGGGTGCCAGTGCCTCTGCCCAGAATTGGCAGAGCAGCAAGGGAAGTCTGTTGTCTGGGACATGGGAAAGTTAAACTTAGGGTATTGCGATTAACTCCGCTCACTTCGGCATTATTGCCAGTAAATCATATTGTGAAACTGAATGTTTTGTTCACCATCTGAACGTGTTGCAGGGGAAATCTTTCAAATTGCGAACATTGTTCCGAGCGTTACAAAGTGAGTAAACACAAATTGTTAGACAGTAAACCTTCAATATGCATGTTGTAGTCAGAACGTAAGAAGGTAATAAAATAAAATAAAATAAAAACTTAAGCTGGCACCGTCGCTTTAAGCTACGAATATTGCGATCCGAAGAATACTTACGAATGCACACTGCGTGGATGCAGCCGTCGTCCACTTTGACGGCGCACTCCTCTGATCGAGACGGATACTTTGGACACCGCAAACCCTGGATGAAAGCACATAATTAATCCCTTGCAAGCTAACTGAAGACAAATAGTGTGGAGATCCAACTTAAAGCATTCGTATAGTGTTATCATTGTTTAGGATTAAGAGGCGTCACACTGACACTCTGATGAAAACAATTTGAACAGCGAAAAGTATGTTATTAATAATTAGAGACAAATTAGGTTATTGGCACAGCTTGGACACCGCACACCATTCGTGAAAACAACATCGAATTAATGTCTCCCGCTATCTCATAGAACGGGACTGAAGACAGACAGTGGGGATAATCAAAGGAAACAATTTAGTGTCTCTGTATCGGAATCGGGCACGTCGTAAGAAGTCAATAATGGCTGTTGCATACGACCGGTAACAAATATCAAAATCCCATTGTGTGTGTGTGTGTGTGTGTGTGTGTGTGTGTGTGTGTGTGTGTGTGTGTGTGTGTGTGTGTGTGTGTTGTGTGTGTGTGTGTGTGTGTGTGTGTGTGTGTGTGTGTGTGTGTGTTGTGTGGGGTGACCACACACACACACACACACACACACACACACACACACACACACACACACACACACTGCGTGAACTCACCAGACACGGGTCGTGACACTGGCAGGTCTCACAGCCCACGTGATCGTACATCCGGAGCAGCCCTGGCGGACACGGATCGCACGACAGCCTGGGACACGCGACAGGGGCCGCTACAAACAAGGACAATGCATTATCGACATCGATATCGCTGGCATACATAGTTAATTATATATTTATCCCATATGAATCATATTATGTTTCATAACTAACTCTAACTATTTTGTAGTTATATTAATAATCATCAATACAATATGTTGGATTGGTATATGTGTATTAGACCAGCAAAAAAGTGTTTGATTGTTATATTTGCTATGAATAAGTGAAGTTATTACATTCCAATAGCAGCGATATAAATATAGTATCGGCTGAATTACGTATTATGATAAGGATTATTCAAAAGATATGGTACATAATCTTGTTGAGATGATCTAAAATATGAATATCATGCAAAGGCATGACTGGAGAAACTAGAGCTAACTTATGCAAGTAGTGAGCTGATAACACAAATACTGAATAAACAGTTGACAACGTGAGAGGACTTGGAATGCAGAAGAGCTTGGCAGAAGGAGAAAAGACGAACAATGAACAGAAATTAAGGCGACACAAGTCGAATAAGCTTTTAAAAGGACAAGGGCAACTTCGAGAGTGTGAGAAAAAAGCGGAAAAATCGTGGTGGGAGGAGACGACGAAGATCCCAGCTCACAATGGTGAAACGGAAGAGAAGAAAAGACGTACCTCTACGGACACACCTGGCCACTCGACCACACGGGGCCACGGGGCAAGGCGGCGTGACGGACACACAGAAGTGACCACGCGGACATCTCTTTCTCTACAATGATCATTGTAATAATATATTTAATATACGATAATGATGATTATTATTATTATATGACGGATGATGACCGCGCGCGCACGTGCACGTGTGTGTGTGTGTGTGTGTGTGTGTGTGTGTGTGTGTGTGTGTGTGTGTGTGTGTGTGTGTGTGTGTGTGTGTGTGTGTGTGTGTATGTATGTATGTATGTATGTATGTATGTATGTATGTACGTATGTGAGTGTGTGTGTTTGTTTGTTTGTTTGTTTGTTTGTTTGTTTGTTTGTTTGTTTGTTTGTTTGTTTGTTTGTTTGTATGTGTACGTGCTTATGCGGGAGTGGGTACGTGCGAATGCACGTGTGGCGTCTGTGTGCGTGTGAGTATGTTTTCCGCGTGTACGCCATACTTATATGATGCTATGTTATATATTATTATTACATTAAAAATAACGTAATTTTCTAAATATGTATTGCTCTATTTATGTAAATACAATTTTGTATGTATAACTGTTTAGCGACTGTATGGGTGGTGCACGCAGCGCTGATGTGAGATTATCAGTTCACACAAAGGGAATATGTAATGACTGCATGAATACACAGGACTTGTTACTTACTCTACACGGATCTGCTGACTGAGTCATTCCCAGTAAGCACAGAATGACGACGACCAACAGTGGGCCACGTGACTTCACGTTCATCATTTTGGTTCTCGGCGAACTCCACTTGTATCTGTGAAAGGGTATTTCGCCTTTGTTTAATGCGCCTAATAACGTAATTATTTGAACACCAGCTATTTACATAAGCAAGCGTACTTGTAGGCAAAGGCATGCAAACACCAAAGCACATACGCACACTGGTACGCAAACGCACTCATTTAAGAACACGTAAACACACGAACAACACATTCGCAAGCACGCATGCGCGCATGCCCGTGCACGCACACACGTGTTTTTTCTGATGTCAGCGAGCTATTCCTGTATTATGATTTTCGCTACCTTTTATACAATTGTTCTTCGCATATAAATATTTCGTTAATATTTTGTGAACCGTCAGAGATTGCGTTTTGATGTAGTAAATATGCTTTGTTGTACGCCTGCATATATCTGCATTCGTTCATAAAAAAATGAACCTATGCAAATGATTTATGAAATTAAACAATCTAGATGGAATGTCACAACAAGACATATACATTTATATAAAATATTACTTTTTAATATTTGTTATAATTTTTTTAAAGATACGCGCACTAGGCATGGTTTTCGAAATTGTAAAGCCACACAAATCATTACACTGACGAGCTAATCCGAAAAAAGCAATAGATGAATGTTCGATTTATGGTGGAATTTGTCATCGGTATTGCAAAGTTCAGTATTCTTTCTCTCTGATGCACTTGTAGTAGAGTTGGCTAAATAAACTTGAGTCACCGACTTACCCCGTGCCTGACTCTGTAGACGCTGAAGTCGATGCTTCGAACTGTTTCTACTTGACAGGACGAGATTCACGCATTGCTTGTTGTGTATTGGAACTCTGTATTTATACAACTCAGATCATATATCGGTCAGACAAGTTAACCATAAACCAAAAGGTATATCGTAAACTCACAAATAGCAACACCTGGAAACCGTAAGGGCATCTCAATGGACACCGATGTGTTTGGTGCAATCATTCATTTGTCAAATATGCGTAAGATAAACTGCAAGTAATCCATAGCATTACTGCAAGGGTCCGCTACGGCTTAGAACACTCATAGTGCACTCGAAAAGTACTGATACTGACCACCATAAACTGTGTATTTACACAGGAACAAGAAATATGACCATGCTGTGTGGTGTAAGGTGTGGATAACGAGCGAAATTCGATGTCATGTATGTCTCCTAAAATCCTATAATTAACAGATGCCGAATTGTTATGACCTGTTATCAGCTTTTGTTTTATATTAGAAGCTGTCTGAATTAATGGTTGCTTTGTGCGCAGTTTCGCCCGCGGCACGGTATCGGTTTCATGTTTATTTGATATTATTTAAACAGGAAAGAATAAATAACAACTGAACTTAGCGAAATATGGATGGGTGCCAACTAGGTATTTTTAATCTTTCTTTTCAATAAACCGGTGGCAACCTAAAACAACGGCATAGCAATCTATAAAATAACGGATTTACAAGACGATAACTAATTGACCACACAGAACACAACTCGTTGACAACCATCTAGAAGCAACCGAATGACAATCTATAAAATAACGGATTTACAAGACGATAACTAATTGACCACATAGAACACAACTTGTTGACAACCATCTAGAAGCAACCGAATGACAATCTATAAAATAACGGATTTACAAGACGATAACTAATTGACCACATAGAACACAACTCGTTGACAACCATCTAGAAGCAACCGAATGACAATCTATAAAATAACGGATTTACAAGACGATAACTAATTGACCACATAGAACACAACTCGTTGACAACCATCTAGAAGCAACCGAATGACAATGTATAAAATAACGGATTTGCAAGACGATAACTAATTGACCACATAGAACACAACTCGTTGACAACCATCTAGAAGCAACCGAATGACAATCTATAAAATAACGGATTTACAAGACGATAACTAATTGACCACATAGAACACAACTTGTTGACAACCATCTAGAAGCAACCAAATGACAATCTATAAAATAACGGATTTACAAGACGATAACTAATTGACCACATAGAACACAACTCGTTGACAACCATCTAGAAGCAACCGAATGACAATCTATAAAATAACGGATTTACAAGACGATAACTAATTGACCACATAGAACACAACTTGTTGACAACCATCTAGAAGCAACCGAATGACAATCTATAAAATAACGGATTTACAAGACGATAACTAATTGACCACATAGAACACAACTCGTTGACAACCATCTAGAAGCAACCGAATGACAATCTATAAAATAACGGATTTACAAGACGATAACTAATTGACCACATAGAACACAACTCGTTGACAACCATCTAGAAGCAACCGAATGACAATCTATAAAATAACGGATTTACAAGACGATAACTAATTGACCACATAGAACACAACTCGTTGACAACCATCTAGAAGCAACCGAATGACAATGTATAAAATAACGGATTTGCAAGACGATAACTAATTGACCACATAGAACACAACTGTTGACAACCATCTAGAAGCAACCAAATGACAATCTATAAAATAACGGATTTACAAGACGATAACTAATTGACCACATAGAACACAACTCGTTGACAACCATCTAGAAGCAACCGAATGACAATCTATAAAATAACGGATTTACAAGACGATAACTAATTGACCACATAGAACACAACTCGTTGACAACCATCTAGAAGCAACCGAATGACAATCTATAAAATAACGGATTTACAAGACGATAACTAATTGACCACATAGAACACAACTTGTTGACAACCACCTAGAAGCAACCGAATGACAATCTATAAAATAACGGATTTACAAGACGATAACTAATTGACCACATCGAACACAACTCGTTGACAACCATCTAGAAGCACCCGAATGACAATCTATAAAATAACTGAATAACAATGAAAATACAACAGAACAACAGCCGAGAAAACAACGAAATTAAAATCTAGAACATGATGGAACAGCAACCTAGAAAACAACGGAATGTCGACGAAGAAAACAACGCAATAACAATCAATACAATAACGGAACGACAACATACACAATAACAAAATGACTATATAGAACTCAACTAGTCGATAACCTACCTAAAAGACACTCGAATAACAATCTATAAAATAACTGAATGACAACAAAAATGCAACAAGATAGCAAAGGGGAATTAAGATGAGAGTCCGAATGGGAAAGGAATATGTAAAATGCTGTCCTGTGATCAAGAAAAAATCCTAAAATTAACGCATGCAGAATTTTTTGACCAGGTAGCAGCTTTTGTTTGACATTAGAAGTTGTCTGAATTAATCGGTTACATGTTTATTTCATAGTGTTTAAACAGGAAGGAATACATAGCAAATGATCTTAGCGAAATGTCGATGGGTGCCGACTAGGATATTTTCAATCTTTCTTTTCAATAAACCGGTGGCAACCTAAATCAACGGCATAGCAATCTATAAAATAATAGATTTACAAGACGTACAAATATTGACCACCATAAACTGTGTATTTACACAGGTACAGGAAATATGACCATGCTGTATGATGTAAGGTGTGGATAACGAGCAAAATTCGATGTCATGTATGTCTCCTAAAATCCTATAATTAAAGGATGCAGAATTTGTATGACCTGGTAGCAGCTTTTGTTTGGTATTAGAAATTGTCTGAATTAATGGTTGCTTTGTGCGCAGTTTCGCCCGCGGCACGGTATCAGTTACATGTTTATTTGGTACAGTTAAAACAGGAAGGAATAAATAACAACTGGGCTTAGCGAAATGTGGATGGGTGCCAACTAGGTCTTTTTCAATTTTTCTTTTCAATAAACAACCTAACCTAGTGGCAACCTAAAACAACGTCGTAGCAATCTATAAAATAAAGGATATACAAGACGATAACTGAATTGACTAAATAACTGAATGACAATGAAAATACAACAGAACAACAGCCGAGAAAACAACGAAATTAAAATCTAGAACATAATGGAACAGCAACCTAGAAAACAACGGAATATCGACGAAGAAAACAATGCAATAACAATCAATACAATTACGGAATGACAACATACACAACAACAAATTGACTATATAGAAAATTGACTATATAGAACTCAACTAAGACAATCGAATAACAATCTATAAAATAACTGAATGACAACAAAAACGCCAAAAAATGGCAAGATAGCAAAGGGAAATTAAGACGAGAGAAGGTACGGGAATATGAAAAATGCCGTCCTATGATCAAGAAAAGTTGACAAGAGAAAAAAGAAAAATGTTCTGTGTGCTTCTCCTGATCCTACACATTACAACACGTTCGAAGGTAATAAAAATGAAAGTTTTCATATTCATATCCGAATCGATGTTCTTACGAGATTCTTCGTACATTGCTTCTTTAGTACTAGAGATGACTTGTTTATACATAATATATATCTTATATATATATATATATATATATATATATATATATAATATATATATTTTCATATATATATATTATATATATATATATATATATATATATATATATATATATATATATATATATATATATAATTATATATGCCTGTATGTACACATTGCATGTATATATGCCACCGCATGCATAAAGCACATTTTAATAATGCTCAATTATTGATCGTAATGGAATCAAGATGCGCATAACGAGTGAAACTCGATCCTACGAGTGTTTCCTATAACTCCACAGATAACGAGTGCTGGATCTTTATGACCAGGGAACAGCGTAGTGGGTTAAGTATGATGTATTATGCATTACTATGCTCCTTGACGTTTAGTCCAATAGGTAAAAGTAATATATATAATTTTATTATATATATATATATATATATATATATATATATATATATATACCGATTACGTATTGTAAGTATCTACGCATTATGTTGTATGCATGTATGCTGTATGTATGCACCCCACCCCGCATGTGGGAAGTGTTCCTGCTGAAGGAGAAACAGTTCTATTCCATATATAACATATGTAACAGACCCATCACACCCTCCTCGTCTTCCGGAGTTATGTACCACAGCATGGACGGGTTCGTTGCAACTCCAGTCAAATTTGGTATGTTCTCGCGATATTTGCAATAGCAAAACTGCGTCCCGTCCCTCAGAATGTACGTGTATGCATATGTGCGCGTGTGCGCGTGTGCGCGTGTGCGCGTGTGTGCGTGTGCGTGTGCGTGTGTGGGTGTGTTTGTGCTCGTGTGTGCGTGTGCTCGTGAGTGCGTGTGCTCGTGTGTGTGCGTGCTCGTGTGTGCGTGTGCGCGTGTGTGCGTGAGCTCGTGTGTGCGTGCTCGTGTGTGCGTGTGGTTGTGTGTGCGTCCTCGTGTGCTCGTGTGCTCGTGTGTGCGTGCTCGTGTGTGTGTGTGTGTGTGTGTTTGTTTGTGTGCGTGCGTGCGTGCGTGTGTGTGTGTTGTGTGTGTGTGTGTGGTTGTGCCCTGTGCATGTGTGCGTGTGCGTGTGCGTGTGCGTGTGCGTGTGCGTGTGCGTGTGCGTGTGCGTGTGCGTGTGCGTGTGCGTGTGCGTGTGCGTGTGCGTGTGCGTGTGCGTGTGCGTGTGCGTGTGCGTGTGCGTGTGCGTGTGCGTGTGCGTGTGCGTGTGCGTGTGCGTGTGCGTGTGCGTGTGCGTGTGCGTGTGTGTGTGAAAGATCAATGATAAGATGGCGACATTATCTACAAATCTACAAATGTAACTATCTTGTCGTGGAGTTATCAATAGACTACAACTGGCACTTTTCACCCCGAAAGATAGCTAGCTCCAAATTTACATCCGGTCAGGCTTCGGAATTGCGATCCGGATCCTGATCCGCCTTTCATCTTTTACTAACGCACCCTCTGTTGTATTTCCAAAGAACCATACACTACAATGGTGACGTCTAGCGGTAGGTGCAGCGTATATTTGGCGCGAAATGTTTTTCCCGCGATATCGCTATGGCGCAGAAATCCATTATGTAAGTTAGAAATTATGTTTAAATATGCATTTCCGTATTGATATTGCTC
Organism: Ridgeia piscesae; assembly: GCA_025642075.2. Lineage (NCBI taxonomy): Eukaryota > Metazoa > Annelida > Polychaeta > Sabellida > Siboglinidae > Ridgeia > Ridgeia piscesae. Next base: position 254,094 of record JAODUO010000119.1, read on the forward strand.
ATGCTACATGCCGTGTGTCATTAACACTTCTTTGCCTTTCAGGTCGTTTTTCGCGACACCGAAACAGAAATCCACTTCCAATGGCCTGGGCGAAAAGTAAGACGAAATTCTGCTAATATCGCTCATAATAAATTATTTTATTTACTACTGTATTATTTTTGTATATAAAGTTAATCAAACGTGACATAGTTCATGGTAATCATATACTTAACTGGCCTAAATTAATAGGGCCTTTTCAAAATGGTTTTACTGCCTTTTTAATGTTCCTTATGATAATTCAATCCCAATGTGATTCTATCATAATCTATGTCACTTCCGATCATACAGACATAAAAACAGGTAAGATTTTTTTTTAAATTGTGTCTTAGACTAGTATAATTCCGTCGAGTCAATGTAAGCAAGCTGATGTCACAGCTGTGCATAGCTAGCACATGCGACTGGCATCATCCTTGCTGCGCTACACTTGTAGCCGACCCCCCTTGTAGTGTCCCCGGCTGATCGACTCCACAAGCGGTACCCATCCTCAAACCAAAGAAGTGAGCAGAGTCGAACTATAAAATTATAACAATTGACTTTGCCAGTCGCTACTGCATCAGCCGTGAGACCAAAGGAAATACACCAATTTGAAAATGGATATACGACTGGTGGGAATCCCAATATAATGACCCATTCACAGCCTAAACATTGCGTGACGTGTCACACGACTCTGACACGAGCAATGTGTGGCTGAAATCACGCAAAATAATTTGGTGGCCATAATGATATTGGTTGAGGTTAAAAGAGAAGTTTTGGAAAAGGATGTGCCAGTGCCTAGGGGTATTGAAGACTGGCATTCATGCATGAGGCGCCAGCTATGCATAGCTGTGACATTGGCTTGTTTACATCGACTCCACAGACTTAAATTGGTCTAAAATACCATACAAAAATAATGATATCTGACTTCTTTGTACCGGAAGTGATGTAGAATGACATTCCAAACATATACTGCAAACTGTTTTAATAATTTAGGCTAGTTAAATATAAGAATCCCTATTCTTTGAGAGGTTTGCTAAATTTGTAAATATGCCAAATTATATCATCATTCATATGTAGTAACATTTCCGGATATGCATGATAAAAACCTGTTCAACTGTGATTAAAATACATAGTATTATCTTTATTATAAATGTACTTTAATGTAGTCCTGTCATAATTCGAGTATGGTGAAATTAAATTCTGGTGACAGCTTCCTGTTCCTTTTCAACATTTGACATTTCTCCATCCATTATACCAGAGCCAGAGTATCCTTGTTTCAATCTTCTTTGTGGACTTGAAACTAACGTTTAAACTTTATGATGTCATTTTATAGCATATAACTTACATTTCAATATTGAAATCAGAAGTTAATGGCTGAAAACTTCAATTACCAAACAGATTGATACGTATGTGATATTTAAAACATCACACAAAAATAGTCCTTGTATTTGCATAGCTGTTGTTGCAAACTTTACAAAACATACAAACTGTTGCCTTATATGTACCCATTGTCTGTGTTATTTTCCCAGGGAGAAGAAGAAACCTAAGATTGATAATGTGTTGGAAGAAACCTCCCACACAGACGAATCTGCCACAGAGGATGCATCTCCAGTGAAGGTGGTTGTGAAACGAAAGGGCGCTCGCCAAATAATAGACAGCGATGACAGCGAAGATGAAGGGGTTGCCGTGGAGACAAGTAATTCTGATGAAGTGGCTGCCATGGAGACAAGCAAACCTGCTGTGACTGTTAGTATTTCACAGTGGACACATTTTTGTCTGTTTTTTTATGGACCTTTTAGTTTAATTGTTTCAGTGCTACAGCCCTCATGTCGTAATCATTGAATATATTCTGAAAGTTGAATACTCAACAAATACTGTCATTAGGGAATATTTTGATTTCACAATAGTAAACCTGACAAATGTGTCATTCACAATTAATAGTATTATTAAATACTGCCGCTGTTAGTTGCAGGTTTCCCTTAAGTAAGTAATGTTTACAACGTCTATTATCATCAGTGTTATTTACTTCAGTGTCGAGTAATGTCAAGTAATGTCAAGTAATGTCAGCCAGCGCCATTGTAGTGGACGAGTTTTGTAATCAGTTACACAAAAGTTAACAGATATCGAAAAAATTCAATATGGCAATAATCCATGATTACTGGGTAGAGCTACTGCAATGCTGTCAGCATTAAAGGCGATATATAACTTGTACCTCCACATAGCGGATAATTGAATGTAATAAACAATTTTAATAGCAGACATTGTCAAGTGCCACAATATGGGCCTGTTATACTGAAATGGTTAATTAATTAATTTTTAATAGATTATAAATTAGAGTTAATGAATTGGCGTTTGTTTACGCTCAGTTTATATGTATGAGAAATTTAGTTGATTTGTTTAATGTGCATAGTATTTTTTGATATTGTGGTGGATTATGATATAATAATACAATTTATTTGTATAGTGCCCGAATCAATAGTATTGCTCTCATAAATTGCTTTACATAAATGTACAATAGTAGCTAAAATTGGATGATAAATTATTATTAAAAATGTATGGATGATAAATTTTATTTTATATATATATATATATATATATATATATATAAACATTATAAATATAAGCCTATTCATGAAATAGTAAAAAATAAAATAACTACATTACTTATTATTCTTCAGTATGTTAAAATAAAAAAGTATCATTAAACAAAAATAACATAGCTAGTCTATCATAAAAATTATCATATTAAAATGCTAATAATGATACTAACTGCATAATAACTATATGATATAAATGGTATAACTTATGCATGTAATTAATGTTCACATGATCACGTCACAGAAGCGCTAATCTAAAAAGGTGATATGTGGGGGGAAAAATGGAAGTGTTAACCTTTCAAACAACTAAAAAGTAAATTAAAACAGGGACTATCTGGGGTATTCATAGGAGACTCCATTCCCTTGTTTTTGTAATAGTAAAAACTTGTGATACCAAGTTGATAAGTTAACGTCTTACAACATTGGGCTTCTTCGTTGGGCTTCTTCATGCCTTTCTGATTCTAGAATGGCAAAAAGGAAGAGCTTACAGTGGATGACGAACCTACGTCCCCCTCCCTCACGGCCTCACCCTACAACATTCCCTTGAGGAAAACAGGTGAGATGTTTGCTCTATTGTCTACGGTTTACCTGTATTTTGGATGTGCATCACCACAGTGATCCACCCACCACAGTGATCCACCACAGTGATCCATCCACCACAGTGATCCCCAATGTTCCACCACAGTGATCCACCACAGTGATCCACCACAGTGATCCACCACAGTGATCCACCACAGTGATCCACCACAGTGATCCCCTTCACCACAGTGATCCCCTTCCACCACAGTGATCCCTTCACCACAGTGATCCCTTCACCAGTGATCCCTTCACCACAGTGATCCATTCACCACAGTGATCCACCAGTGATCCATCCACCACAGTGATCCACCATAGTGATTCCTCCACCACAGTGATCCACCACAGTGATCCACCACAGTGATCCACCATAGTGATTCCTCCACCACAGTGATCCACCACAGTTTTCCACCACAGTTCCCCAATCCACCACAGTGATCCACCAGTCATCCACCACAGTCATCCACCACAGTCATCCACCACAGTCATCCACCACAGTCATCCACCACAGTCATCCACCACAGTCATCCACCACAGTGATCAACCACAGTCATCCACCACAGTCATCCACCACAGTGATCAACCACAGTCATCCACCACACTGATCCACCACACTGATCCACCAGTGATCCACCACAGTGATTCACCACAGTCATCCACCAGTGATCCCTTCACCACAGTGATCCACCACAGTGATCCCTCCACCACAGTGATCCACCATTTTGAAATGATCCTTTCTGGCAGTCATTATAATAAATATTTCTTAAATACAATCGTTTTGTGACACCTACACATTTTTATCTGACTGATTCAAGCGGGCAACATAGTGTAATTTAAAAAATAAAATGGTTTTGGTTGGTAGTTGCATAAAATAATGTTTTAAAATTTTTTTCTGCCTATCAAACCACACTAAATTGATGTCAGTTTATTTGATTTTAATAAATACATTTGTAAATATGATGCCTAGCCCTCCAAATGAAATTTAATATCAAGGCTAAGATGGTGTGTTCCACTATGATAATTTTGGAACATCACAAAAACACAGCAATATTCTTTATCCTTGTTACGTATTCTTGTGCCAGAGTTGATAAAAGCACAGAATGATTCTAGATGCAACTGGTGTAATATTCTATATTATAGTGATCTACAAAAGCGACAAAACAATACTACCGGTTCACATTAAAATAGCAATAATTATGTTTTAAGTTGTGTTTGTCGTGTTCAGTTTTTAAATAATTCACTATTTAAGTAGGTTTTTGTAATGAATTTGTTGCAGCTCGGAGACCAAAGAGAGCGAGGGAAGCAGACGGCAAAGAAAATGATGAATCAAAGAAAACAAAGTCAGACATAAAATCATCTGAAGAAAAAGAAGATGAACAGACGAAAAAGAAACTGAAGGAAGAAGAGACACAAGAAGAAGAAGAGAAAGAGAAAGAGAAGAAGAAGATGGATGTTGAAGAGGTAAGTTTTGTGTTGTTGTGTGCATCATTAAGTCAGCCCTGTTTTAAGAGTCATATTGCTTGTTATGTGTGCGAGTTACATGCATATTATACTCGTTTTGATGCTTACAATTGAACCTTGCCTAAAAACCTTTCCAGAACAGAATTACTAATAAATGACTACTTTATGTATCAATTTTTATAGACATTTGTATGTGCCAACTGCCATATCTTAAACAATCTTCAACTCGACCTTTCATTTCAAAAGTCTGATACTTGTATTTAAAAAAGTCTGTGTTACAAATTGACAAGTTGGAATGATCTGTTAATAAAAATGACTGAGTAAAGGGGTTCTTATTAAAATGATACCATTTTGGTAATCAATAAGTCTGATAATATCTGACAGTGAGTCTGTAACAAACGACAGTGACATACAGTCAGTGAACTTTTCTACGATTATTGTTTCATTTCCAGATTTATTTATGTTTCATTATTTTTTTTTCAATAAACAGGCAATTACAACTTTGTTCAACTTTCGTCAAGATTTATTTGAATGTTTGGCTCATAATCGCCTCATTATTCTTTCGTGAAGCATGTGCTGGCTAGATCAGTCATATATTATTGTGTTATTTGTGTAATCAATCTTTTCAATGGCTGTTTAATTCCCCCCCCCCCAATAAGAAATGGGGCTGTAAAAATTAAGTGACTGAATTATACACTGGGTCACCCTTGAAAATGGCATGTTTTTAAACCCAGAAAACCCTTGAATTTAACTTGCAACTTGTATGAATGAGCCCTGTTTGCAATAGGTGTTGATGCCCTGTCTTGCAGTTTTAGTGTCTTCCCCCAAAAGGAACCCCCCAAAGTAAAATAATTTGGGGTTTTAATGGAAAAAAAATTTTTCCTAAAGTTTCGAAATAAAGGCGGGCCCAAGATTTTTTTGGGAATTTGAACCCACCGTTTCCCCCTTCCCGGATTGAACCAGGTTTTCCAAAAAAAACCCAGGTTCCCAATTTTTGGGGGCGGGAAACCCCCCCGAACCCACCCCCCCCCCCCCCAACCTAGTCCGCTTGCACTGTTGTCGTTGTCTCTGATGATTCTTTTCTGTAGAAAATAAATCTAGCCAGAAGTGTGTCTTTAAATTAATCATTCTTGACCTGCACAAGTGTGACAATGTTCTTTGGGGTGATGCAACAGAAAAACACACCCAACTGATTGGTCGTGGCCTGTCATGTCGTGTTTGTTTTAATTAACTGTTTAACGATTTGCCCTTTCATGTTTTAGGTCAGTGCTGAGGTTGAAGACACAAAGGAAGATAAACAGCCCCAAAATAAATCTAAATCTGCCAAGCCCAAGAAGAAAGGTAATTCCACCTAGAATATACTTACATGTGCATTTTTGACATTGATAATTCAGTGTGATTTGTTCAGTTTTCCAAGTTTCATGGAACTTTTAAAAGAAAAATCTTAATATCTACTCACTGTCAGATGTGATACTCTTTCGCCAGTCCTGTTGTTATACACAAATTTGTACATTAAAAAAGTTTGGCACTCAACGTTCTGAATATGTGTATCTTTAATATGAAAAGCTAACAATGACTGCAGTAAAACAGAAGATGTCAACATACATTTGTTGAAGGTTTCTTGCAGAGCTTAAGTGAGCCCAAGCTCTGTTTGTGTGTTGTTGTCACCGGGGTTGTTACTGACATTTCAGACACAACAGAAGAAGACAAGGTGTCTCAGAAGAAGGCAGTTTGTCACAGCTTCTTTGGTAAGATGGCATTTTATTTCAGATTCTGAGGATTTTTTATTATGACATGAAGTTATACCAGTAACCTGTCTACAACTATTTGTTGCACTTGTTAGTGTTAATCTAAATGCTAGTTACACGTATTTAACCCCATTCCATTTAACCATTTTCTTATACTGTAAAAGCAATCATTTAAGTTTGCTTAAAACAATTCGATCAGAAATATTTATTGTTGCACCAAAACTTTAACATAAAATTTATCTCGATATGTTATACAGTGTACCAAGTTTTCACTGAAACAAAAATTTAGTATTTAAAAATTGTGTACCTTTTGTAAAGACATTTTAATAACGGGCAGTGTATTGTCGACGAGTATGAAACAACATTAGACTACACACTGTATATTGAAAGAACGGAGAATGTTCAAGGATGGTTTCATTGCTGCAGCTCCGAGAAAGTCGACACCGAAACCCAGCAAGGTGGAGGAGAGCAGTCCTGTAGCAAGCAAGACTAGTAAAGATGAGGAGACGGACGTAGCTTCAGAGAAGGAAGAGGTGACACAGGACGAGAAGACAGACAAGAAAATCATGAAAGAAGCTGATAAGATTAAGTCTGACAAAACAAAGGCGAAAGATGCTGACAAGACAAAGTCAAACAAGACAAAGTCAAAACGTGCTGCCAAGACAAAGTCTGACAAAACAAAGCGAAAAGGTGCAGACAAGACAAAGTCGGATGATGAAGACAAGACAAAGTCAGATGGTGAAGACAAGACAAAGTCAGATGGGAAGACAAGACAAAGTCAGATGGTGAAGACAAGACAAAGTCAGATGATGAAGACAAGACAAAGTCAGATGGTGAAGACAAACAAAATCAGACGAGGCAGACAAGACAAAGTCAGAAGAAAAAAGTGATGAGAAGACGGACGAGACACCAAAGAAGCCTGTGAAGAAGGTGAGTTTTTGTCTTGAATCTTTTACAGCTCATCAATGACAAGTTGGTGTATGTATGACACAGTGTGTTGATGATGTGACAAGTTGGCGTATGTATGACACAGTGTGTTGATGATGTGACAAGTTGGTGTATGTATGACACAGTATGTTGATGATGTGACAAGTTGGTGTATGTATGACACAGTGTGTTGGTGATGTGACAAGTTGGTGTATGTATGACACAGTGTGTTGATGATGTGACAAGTTGGTGAATGTATGACAAAGTATGTTGATGATGTGACAACTTGGTGTATGTATGACACAGTGTGTTGGTGATGTGACAAGTTGGTGTATGTATGACACAGTGTGTTGGTGATGTGACAAGTTGGTGTATGTATGACACAGTGTGTTGATGATGTGACAAGTTGGTGTATGTATGACACAGTGTGTTGGTGATGTGACAAGTTGGTGTATGTATGACACAGTGTGTTGGTGATGTGACAAGTTGGTGTATGTATGACAAAGTATGTTGATGATGTGACAAGTTGGTGTATGTATGACACAGTGTGTTGATGATGTGACAAGTTGGTGTATGTATGACAAAGTATGTTGGTGATGTGACAAGTTGGTGTATGTATGACAAAGTGTGTTGATGATGTGACAAGTTGGTGTATGTATGACACAGTGTGTTGGTGATGTGACAAGTTGGTGTATGTATGACACAATGTGTTGATGATGTGACAAGTTGGTGTATGTATGACACAGTGTGTTGATGATGTGACAAGTTGGTGTATGTATGACACAGTGTGGTTTGATTTTGATGTGACAAGTTGGTGTATGTATGACACAGTGTGTTTTATGATGTGACAAGTTGGTGTATGTATGACACAGTGTGTTGGTGATGTGACAAGTTGGTGTATGTATGACACAGTGTGTTGATGATGTGACAAGTTGGTGTATGTATGACACAGTGTGTGGATGATGTGACAGTTGGTGCATGTACAGACAAGGTGGGGTCATGGTTTACAAAATGGTTTTATTTTTAAAGACACTATTTTGGTCTTGGGGTAGGTTGAAAGTGTGTTGAAGATGTGAAAAGTTAAAGAGTATCACATGGTTCCTGTGTACAATTGGGGATTAGCACAATTTAGTTGGTTTGGGGTTTTGGCACTTGATTGGGGGAGACAAATTGGTTATTATGAACCCGTGTATTGGGGAGTACAATTTTACGAGACACATTTTCATGAGTACAATTTTTATGTATGACACAGTGTGTTGGTGATGTGACAACTGACAAGTTGGTGTATGTATGACACAGTGTGTTGGTGATGTGACAACTGACAAGTTGGTGTATGTATGACACAGTGTGTTGATGATGTGACAAGTTGGTGTATGTATGACACAGTGTGTTGATGATGTGACAAGTTGGTGTATGTATGACACAGTGCGTTGATGATGTGACAAGTTGGTGTATGTATGACACAGTGTGTTGGTGATGTGACAAGTTGGTGTATGTATGACACAGTGTGTTGATGATGTGACAAGTTGGTGTATGTATGACACAGTTGTTGATGATGTGACAAGTTGGTGTATGTATGACACAGTGTGTTGATGATGTGACAAGTTGGTGTATGTATGACACAGTGTGTTGATGATGTGACAAGTTGGTGTATGTATGACACAGTGTGTTGGTGATGTGACAAGTTGGTGTATGTATGACACAGTGTGTTGATGATGTGACAAGTTGGTGTATGTATGACACAGTGTGTTGGTGATGTGACAAGTTGGTGTATGTATGACACAGTGTTTGATGATGTGACAAGTTGGTGTATGTATGACACAGTGTGTTGATGATGTGACAAGTTGGTGTATGTATGACACAGTGTGTTGATGATGTGACAAGTTGGTGTATATATGACACCGTTTGTTGATGATGTGACCTTCTGCAATACAGATTCGAAGGTGGTGTCATCGCAGTTGACAAAATGTTGATATTTTAATGACTGACTATTTTACTCTTGTGTCAGGTTGAAAGATCAGTTAAAAAGTTAAAAGTTAAAGAGTATATATGGTTCCTGTGTAGATTGTGATTAGCTCATTTAGTTGTGGTTAGGCGGACTTGATGTGGAGACAGTGTCATTATTCTGAAGCCACGTATTGTGAGTACAAATACGAGTACATTTTCATGAGTACATGTACGAGTACACTTTTAAAAATATTAAATAATACTGTACTTCATCGTTATTTACTAATCTAATTTATATAACTCAACACAACTGTATACATAATGGTAATTATTGATCATTTTTTAAGAAATATTGTAAAAACTATCACATTCCCTGTGGAGTTAGGTGGTAGCACAGAATGGCTAAGCACAGTTCTACTAGTGTTATACTTCAACTCTTGCAACAATCAAGTTCATCAAGCAATATTCAAATTAACTTAATCTGACAATGTAGTAGATCTCTCTGCAATATGGGTATGTGATATCACTGTCTTGACATATCTAAGAGCAGTATTAAATCACCTACCAACTAGGAACATGTAAACCAATCATAAAGTATGATTGACATTTGAGAAAACAGTTGTCAATCTAGTTGAGATGTGTCTTTAATGAAGTTAAATGAGTTGTCAACCAGCCAGTGGATACCCTTAGCCAGGGTGTGTCTCTGCTGAGTACCTTGTTTGTTCTGTGCTGGCCTACCCTGTTATATTGTGTACCCAGGTTGCCTTATCTGCTGTTCTGCATAACTCATGGTATTGCTGCTGATCTTAGTTGCTGACTGGTCCTGGTAGCCTTTGTTCACCAGCAGCTCCCTCAGTCCTCCCTCTGGCTTGGGAGCTCTTCTGTAGCTCTGCTGCCCATCAGTTTATCTGCTTATACTGCATGTTGCTCATGGACTCATTTTATGATGAACAGTTTCCTGTTCATTTTTATCTTCGTTGACTACTGTGTTTTTATGAGTTTGTATGTTACATACTTGGAATTAGCAGCTCCTATGCACAAAGCATTCTATCCAGAATATATGTTATTTGTTAATAACGTTGAATTATCATTAATCATAGATAGAAAGGTGGAATTCTTTGTTATTTCAAATAGAATTCCATCTTTATTTATAGCTATAACATTAAACTCCTGAAATATTTAAATGTTACAAACATTAAATGCTTTGTTATTTTATATATAATTTAATGTGTGTAACATTTAAATATTTCAGGAGTTTCATTTTATAGCTATCAATAAATTTAGTTCTCCCAATATATATTAAGAAAGTACTAAGATGTACTCGTAAAATATGAGTACAATGAGTACAAGTACCGGTACCGGTACACGAGTACTGAGTACTTCCGCCCCATGTCTCACACACGCACGCACACCACACGCCACATACATACCATACACATACCACACACAGTGTCATTATTCTGAAGCCACGTAGAATACACACATACCACACACATACCCACACACCACACACATACCACACACATACCACACACACACACACACCACACACACACACACACACACACACACACACACACACACACACACACACACACACACACACACACACACACACACACACACACACACACACACATACCACACACACACCACACACAAAATCACACACCACACACACACATACCACACACACACCACACACATACCACACACATACCACACACACACACACACCACACACACACACACACAACAACACACACACACACACACACACACACACACACACACACACACACACACACACACACAACACCATACACACCACACACAATACACACCAACACAGACATACAGATAACCCATAGACAAACAACATATCATAACAACACAAACATGCAGCACAACACACAACCACGACGGCCAAGACAACACAACATATAAACAACCAAATGCAAAACATGGTGTACATAACCGACACCACATACAACCAGTTTGGTCTGTCACATCTGGAGTTTGAGCACTCAATGTGGCGTCCATGATATCTGTTTTTGAAATGAACGTATTCGTGTTGAACATATCTCGTATTAAGTTACCCAAGGTTCCACTTAGAATGGTCCGTCAAAACATAGCAAGGAAACGAGGCATGGGTGCAAATATGAGGAAGAAAACAAAGGTTAAGACGGAGCAACAGCTACACTCGGGGAAGACTGGCAGAGACAGCCCTGACTGGCTGGTCATTGTGGACGATGGAGAGTGGACGACGGAGAGTGGACGACGGAGAGTAGCTGACCAGAGTGGATGACAGAGAATGGACCACAAAGAGTAGGCGACGGAGAGTGGACCACAAAGAGGACAAAGAGTGGATGACAGACAGTGGACGACACAGAGTGGATGACAGACAGTGGACAACACAGAGTGGATGACAGACAGTGGACGACACAGAGTGGATGACAGACAATGGACAACACAGAGTGGATGACAGACAGTGGACGACACAGAGTGGATGACAGACAGTGGACAACACAGAGTGGATGACAGACAGTGGACGACACAGAGTGGATGACAGACAGTGGACAACACAGAGTGGATGACAGACAGTGGACGACACAGAGTGGATGACAGACAGTGGACGACACAGAGTGGATGACAGACAGTGGACAACACAGAGTGGATGACAGACAGTGGACGACACAGAGTGGATGACAGACAGTGGACAACACAGAGTGGATGACAGACAGTGGACGACACAGAGTGGATGACAGACAGTGGACGACACAGAGTGGATGACAGACAGTGGACAACACAGAGTGGATGACAGACAGTGGACGACACAGAGTGGATGACAGACAGTGGACGACACAGAGTGGATGACAGACAGTGGACGACACAGAGTGGATGACAGAGTGGATGACAGACAGTGGACGACACAGAGTGGATGACAGACAGTGGACGACACAGAGTGGATGACAGAGTGGATGACAGACAGTGGACCATACAGCGTGGATGACAGACAGTGGACGACAGACAGAGGTGGAAAGAACTGATGAGAAAAGTAGAAATGACTGAGTGACGTGGACCCCCCCCCCGCGAGGGGAAAGAACCAAAGAAAGTTGGAGTAAAGGAGTTAGATTGCGTAGATGACTGGCTAACATACTTGTTGTGCAATAATGGAAAACACACGGAGTCATGCTAGTTTCATCTTTATTAAAATGTATTTAGACAAGTAACAAATTTACAGCATAAAATATCTATTTTTATTTTACCAAAACACTGACTCAGACTGTCTGACATTGTGAGTGGATATACGCTTACAAAGATAACCATTTTACCACATCTTATGTAACATAATCGTAATCAAGCAGACTATGGCAGCCAACCAATTGTAGGACTGACGCACTAAGACACTTCATAATCACTTATCAATCTACAGTACAAGTGTGTAAACGTTTTCTAATTTAATACCACAAAGTGTATATTTAAGTCAATAATCTTCTGACAAATTTATTCTGCCATTATCATACGATCCATACCCAGAGGAGATGTTCTTTGCAATGAATTAATCTTGTATTTACTTCAGAACATAATCTTTTTTAGTTATGCATTCTGATTTAATGCAACAGCAACGAACATAGCCAGTTTATTTTACAAGTACACCATAAAACAACTGACTTTGGCATTAACACACGCTAAAATGTAATTGTCACAATGACAGCTTTCCTGGATAATGAAAAGAAGTCTTAACTATGATCACATTTGTCTCATCAACATTATAATTAAGTCTGTCAGACAGCGTCGTCAATCTAATTTTTTCCATTTTGCTATAATCAAGATTGAGTTCGTGTAATTTAATCCGTCCCTAATTGTGTTTTGTTCTGTCCCATGATGCAAGCAGTGGCTCGGAGGCATCGAAGTGGCCAATAGTTTGTGTCTAGAGAAAGGTGGCAGGTATTATAGATAGTATTTCTCACAAGAAATGTCCAAGTTGTCAACCGTTGACTGGGGAATAATCATGACCTGTCATGTGACGCAGTGTCATGTGACACAGTGTCATGTGATGCAAGCGGGAGAAGGATTTGTTGAGGGATTATTTTTTGATGTTTTTGTTCAGTGTAAGTTTTGTCTGATGATTGTAGTAAAGCTGGCATATTACAGACTTAGAGCTTTAGATGTGGCATGATGGCCAAAATATTTTCAAATTTTTTAGTGTGTAACCAATGAGGCCACTATTGAAACCGAAAAAATCGAACATCAGCCAGTTTGATGTCCTGAGGTAGTTTTCAACCTGACAAACATCACAGTTCATATGTTTCATTACAGCGATACACGAACACGTCGATGTTTTACTGCCAATATTTTTTTATGTATGGTAAACTATGGCTACACTAGAAAATGCTCTGGAAAGTGGAAACACTGAAATTAAAAATTCAATTGACCACACCAAACTGTAAGTATAAAGTCCACGACAACAGATGAAAGCAAGGTGGTAGTGCCTTCTATAATTCATGCATAAGTGACCCAGATGGTAATTAAAATAGATTTCACACATAAGAAAGGCTCCAGCAAGCTTTGGGTACCCCTCAAACCAACAGTGCTTGACACGACACAAAATTAATTTCATTACGTGTCCACAGCTGTCTCTGTTGGTGTTGTACGGTGGTCTGTTTTTTCCCATCACAGGTCATGTGTACCAACTTTGAGTGCATCTTTGAGTGCATGTCATGAATATAACAGTATATGTTGGGTTTTTCCCACACTTCCTTTGTGTGAGATTATGAATAGTTTTTTATTATACTTTTTACGTTTAACGTTGAATGTTTGCGTTTATGTAGAGAGTTTAGTGTTACGAAGGCACCAAGACATGTAGATGGCTTCAGTGAAAAGGGGTCGATGTAAAACTATATGACATTTGTTTCGAGAAGTATCAGAACTATCAATGTTTTTGCGATTACCCCTTTATTTGGCTCAAAGTCCTGAAGTCAGTTCTGATTAACTAGTTGCAGGATTTACGAAATAAAGAAACTATTACACAATTGACACAAGTTTTCTTAACAACAGTTCATAAAACATTTGATACGTGGCGTTTAAAGGCATTTTTATGTCAATCTGCTTGACAACTCCATCTCATGCGTGGCATCTCTACGCAAACTAAACAATCCACGATGACTCCAACATAAACCATGAATAACTAAATAAATAACTAGGAAAGTCTGCGCAAGGTCAGAGAATATGATGCAGAATGTGAACAATGATTCTGCTATTTTTAAACAAGGCTATACTTTTTGAAAGCAGGTTTTCCGAAAATTAAATATAATCCGATAATGAGGAATTTTTTTGACATTGTCAGACTTAAATACAACACATTTTGTAACACTAAAATAATAACTATCTGCTGCAGAATGTCTTATAAATAAATAACTTGATGTGTTTGTTAACTTTACTACTGATATCTTTTAAATCATAACATGTAATAAAAGTTAATTACTGTTTCACGACACGAATGGCCCTAGACACACCGGTTTCAGTCCTCAAATAACATATACCCGGAGAACGTCGAGAAGTCGTTGAGCAGCGCCGAGTCCTTGCGCAGCTGCAGCCAGACACGGTCTCCCTTCGCGAGCCGTAGGATCACCGTCTGACTGCCCGTTCCATATCCGGCGCGGCCGTCTCCATGCAGCGGCATCTTGTGTTTGTTGTTCAGCATGATCCACGCGTAGACGTCCTTGTTGTTTTGACTGAGCACGTGCGTCGTGAAAAGATACGTTCCGTTGACGCGACACACAAAGTGCGATGTGTGCTCGTCGAAGCAATCGCCGACGTTCGTGATGACGCTGTCGAACAGCACAGTGCTGTCCTTGATGAGCGGGCCAAGCTTGAGACTCCGTGCGACCGTGAACGCCACTTTTTTGGGTTCTCTCACGGCGTAACCCCCCACCCCAGGGAGACCCGGGGGGCCTCGGTCGCCACGGTCACCTTTTGACCCCTTCTCGCCATGGTCACCACGGTCGCCAGGGTGACCTTTCCGACCTCGGGAGCCACGTTTCCCCAGGGGTCCCTCGGGCCCCACCTGACCTGTGTCGCATGAAATTAGTGTATAATAAAATTCTTTTTAGTAAGGATGAGTTATATAATTATTAAATTAAAAACTATCCCAATTGGCTAACAAAACTACATAAAAGTTTCATTGTCAAAAACCTATTGAAATCACTCATAAAAAATTGTATAAATACTGTTAACACGCACAGATTTCTATAATTAAAGCTTTGTAGAAAGTGTCAATGTGAAATAAGAAAATTCCAAAATGCATCCAATTCTCTGTTGTTTTAATGTTGTTATTATTACTAGCATTTCTAGAGCGCGCATACACACATCACACTAAAACGTACATGGAATCGTACTGAAGATTAAATTTTTTTTATCATGGTAAATTTAACAAAAATAAGAAATACTATTATATATACCAGGGTACTAAGTAATTCACATGCATAACATATTTTTTTAATATTAAGACAATTACGTAAAAATAAAAAATAAGTAAATTAAACAGTAAAAACGTTCGAATTATGATATAATAAAAAATAATTTTACATGTTTTTTTTTATATATCTTTTAACTCACCTGTAGTCCCAGCTTCCCCTGATTCCCCCTTCTCTCCCTTCCGTCCGTCCCGCCCGTGGGAGCCGGGCATTCCAGGCACGCCTGGGACTCCCGAGGGGCCGGCCGGCCCGACGAAACACGGTCCACATGCCTCCTGCAGAGTGTTGCCATCAGTCTTGTCGATGAACGAGTTCGTGTTGTAGGCGTAGGAATACGTTGTCAGACACAACACGAGGTGAAGCGTCGACAGCACAGACACATGGACTAGTGATGTCATCGTTGTCTGAAACATTTGTTTTATATTAACTGTGGGGAGGAACACAGACGTCTATGTGGGTTATATTTGGTTTATCTGTACCTGTTCCAACTCGATACATGTAGTCTCCTCCTGAAGGCTGAAAGTGATAAAACTTACTGATTTGTGTATGCCAGGATTACTGATTTTTCATTCAATTTAATTTTTTAAAAAGGGAAAAATTTGTTTGGGGGGTATCATAACTTTTTTTGTTGTCCCCCGGGGTGAGGTTGGCCATAGTTACCATCATCTTTTTTTTCTTTCCTTTCTCATTTTTCTGTCACTACATTCTCTATCAACAGTTTCCCACTCTTTCTAGATCTCTCTTAACGCTGTCCTCCCATCGCATTCCCGGTCTTCCTCATCTCCTTTTTCCCCTCCACTTTCTGGACATTTGATCTTTACCAATATTTCATCATTTATGCTTTCTAAACCTTTGCATTCACATCCAATATTGATACTTACAGTGTTGACTAGTTCCAACTACCAGACACACCCAGTCGGAATCAATCCTCGTAGCCAGTACCACCTGTCCTCACCAACCAGAAACAACACACCTGCCAGGAATCACACCCTGGACAGTGGTCAACTGTTCGGACAAACTGACAACACCAGCCCGCCTCCACTGACCACAGTGGTCAGCAGTAAATGGACTTCCTGTCCAGCTTCAGTCGCTTGACCACTTCATCCCCGCCACCTCACGCTGGACAGTAATGTACTGTACTTGACAAGAGCCGCCGTGACTTTCCTGCGCTGTCCATATTGTCGTCACACTATTACCTCGTGAAAATGGCCGCTAATTGGTTGCCGTGGAGGGGAAGCGGAGTGGTGTGGAATGGTCAAGATCTGTCGACATGCTACAAACAAGTGGCCACAGTTTTCGGCCCGTTCTCGTCATCTACGCTACGGCAAAATGTGTAGGCCAAGGTATAGCCAACATGTTTAGAATGAAATGAAATGAGATGTTTTAAATTTTCAGTGTCCAAATATTTCATGGGCAGTAGTTGGATGACCGTGCTTGTTTTAGCTGCAGTCTCGTTATTCAGTTATTTCATGTCACCTCATTTGCCAGCTTCATGCCTCAGGTGTCTAATTTTACAGTTGATGACACATCTGCTGTTGTCTTGGTTATCAGATTCTGTCTCATTTATCAGTAGCTCTTATATTGTCTCATTTAGTTATCTATTGTTTATTTATCAGAACTCTGTTGTCTCATTTTTCAGCTGCTCTTATATTGTCTCATTTTGTTATCTATTGTCTCATTTATCAGAACTCTGCTGTCTCATTTGTTAGCTGCTCTCACTTGTCATCTATTGTCTCATTTGTCGGCTGTTGTCAACAGTTGTCTCATTTGCCAGCTGTTGTCAACAGTTGTCTCATTTGTCAGCTGTTGTCAACAGTTGTCTCATTTGTCGGCTGTTGTCAACAGTTGTCTCATTTGTCGGCTGTTGTCAACGTTGTCTCATTTGTCGGCTGTTGTCAACAGTTGTCTCATTTGTCGGCTGTTGTCAACAGTTGTCTCATTTGCCAGCTGTTGTCAACAGTTGTCTCATTTGTCGGCTGTTGTCAACAGTTGTCTCATTTGTCGGCTGTTGTCAACAGTTGTCTCATTTGTCGGCTGTTGTCAACAGTTGTCTCATTTGTCGGCTGTTGTCAACAGTTGTCTCATTTGCCGGCTGTTGTCAACAGTTGTCTCATTTGTCAGCTGTTGTCAACAGTTGTCTCATTTGTCAGCTGTTGTCAACAGTTGTCTCATTTGCCAGCTGTTGTCAACAGTTGTCTCATTTGTCAGCTGTTGTCAACAGTTGTCTCATTTGCCAGCTGTTGTCAACAGTTGTCTCATTTGTCAGCTGTTGTCAACAGTTGTCTCATTTGCCAGCTGTTGTCAACAGTTGTCTCATTTGTCGGCTGTTGTCAACAGTTGTCTCATTTGCCAGCTGTTGTCAACAGTTGTCTCATTTGTCGGCTGTTGTCAACAGTTGTCTCATTTGCCAGCTGTTGTCAACAGTTGTCTCATTTGTCGGCTGTTGTCAACAGTTGTCTCATTTGCAGTG
The DNA here is from genome assembly GCA_025642075.2 of Ridgeia piscesae. Classification (NCBI taxonomy): domain Eukaryota; kingdom Metazoa; phylum Annelida; class Polychaeta; order Sabellida; family Siboglinidae; genus Ridgeia; species Ridgeia piscesae. Next base: position 272,314 of record JAODUO010000119.1, read on the forward strand.
TTGTCAACAGTTGTCTCATTTGTCAGCTGTTGTCAACAGTTGTCTCATTTGCCGGCTGTTGTCAACAGTTGTCTCATTTGTCAGCTGTTGTCAACAGTTGTCTCATTTGCCGGCTGTTGTCAACAGTTGTCTCATTTGTCAGCTGTTGTCAACAGTTGTCTCATTTGCCAGCTGTTGTCAACAGTTGTCTCATTTGCCAGCTGTTGTCAACAGTTGTCTCATTTGCCAGCTGTTGTCAACAGTTGTCTCATTTGCCAGCTGTTGTCAACAGTTGTCTCATTTGCCAGCTGTTGTCAACAGTTGTCTCATTTGCCAGCTGTTGTCAACAGTTGTCTCATTTGCAGCGTTGTCAACAGTTGTCTCATTTGCCAGCTGTTGTCAACAGTTGTCTCATTTGTCAGCTGTTGTCAACAGTTGTCTCATTTGCCAGCTGTTGTCAACAGTTGTCTCATTTGTCGGCTGTTGTCAACAGTTGTCTCATTTGCCAGCTGTTGTCAACAGTTGTCTCATTTGCCAGCTGTTGTCAACAGTTGTCTCATTTGCCAGCTGTTGTCAACAAAGTTGTCTCATTTGCCAGTGTTGTCAACAGTTGTCTCATTTGCCAGCTGTTGTCAACAGTTGTCTCATTTGCCAGCTGTTGTCAACAGTTGTCTCATTTGTCAGCTGTTGTCAACAGTTGTCTCATTTGTCAGCGGTTGTCAACAGTTGTCTCATTTGCCAGCTGTTGTCAACAGTTGTCTCATTTGCCAGCTGTTGTCAACAGTTGTCTCATTTGTCAGCTGTTGTCAACAGTTGTCTCATTTGCCAGCTGTTGTCAACAGTTGTCTCATTTGTCAGCTGTTGTCAACAGTTGTCTCATTTGTCGGCTGTTGTCAACAGTTGTCTCATTTGTCAGCTGTTGTCAACAGTTGTCTCATTTGCCAGCTGTTGTCAACAGTTGTCTCATTTGCCAGCTCTATCCTCTTTTCTCTATTAGCTCATTTCCTAACTGCTCAACTAAGTCATATATTGTATTATAGGAAATATCCAGCAACATTAAGTGATGAAAATACCTACCGGGGGTAGTTAGTTTTGTGTACAATAAAATAACAATTTACAGTTGCAGCCGACATTAAATTGACTGTCAGAACCTAATAATAACGTAGTCATTATTAGCATGGGCGATCTTTGTCCAGATATTGACAGGGTAATATGGCTGTATGCTAATTTTAGTCTTATCGATGCAATTAAATCAGATCACAATTCGTAAACTGCAGCAGTTTATTGCGCTGAATCACAATAATGAAAAACGTCCGATTGTAAAACGAACATTATCAACTCATTTACACGCAGATGTCAGTCATAAAGTCTGCAATGTTTCGTTGATGCCACATTATCGTACCCCCCCACTTTACAATCTCCGGAATAAGCTCTCGTGCATTTCCCATTTGAGCCGCGGCTAAAGGTGCAGGGAGAAGTTATTGCAGCTAATATGTTGTGTCGGCCTGTCGCATTCAATCACACTTCTTAAGCTACGTCTTACAACACGCGCGTTACTCGCCAGTGTGTGTCCCAGCAGGGGCTGGCCAATGCATGTTTGACGACGCGCTGGGTCAACATTTTCCTTCACTGTTTTCCATTGTATAATGAACTAGATACGAGAGACTTGGTTCGCAATAGACGTAAGTAGCTGCGAAACAGTTATGGTAATGTCGTATTCCCGCGTTAAGCGACATGGCGTGGCATGATGAAGGTGGTTTATAAAAACATTTCGTGTTGATTGGGAGATTGAGATTAATCATAGTGTGTCTATTTTGAGAGGATTAATCCGGGGATTATGTATTGACCAGCCGCAAGAAAAAAATTGATAGATTGATGGGAATAAGGGGAAAGGGTTTATTCAGGAAACATTAATGTAGAAGGGTAACATGAAATAATGTAAACATAAAAATTTCAAATTCTTACCTAAAATTGTGAGAGTGGGTAAATCACTAGATTAATTATGTCAACACTTTTATAAGCAGACAGCACAAGTAGATGACAAATAAGTTGACGTACCTTAAAGTCATTGTGGTCCAGGGTGTTCTAGTATCTCTATCATAAATCCATTAGCTAAACTGACAGTTATTGATTTATAGATGCAAAGCATTCGTATCAGATGAGTCCTTGCAAGAAACTGAGGAGATAAATAGATTCCAGACCCTGTACTGTTACTCTGGAGAGAACAACACTGGTTGAAATTGACTTAAAATGTTCTCTAGATACAAAAGTGGCAACACGTGTTCAACCTGTGACCGCCTGTGACCGCCTACGCAAACAGGAAAGGACTCTGGTTGTCCGTTTAAAAATAACACATTGCTTTTTTTATGAGACAAATAATCCCACCACAATCATCATAGCTGATTAGCGATTACAATCAACATAATTGTTGCCTTGTGGCGTTGTATTTTCATAATCATTACGTGTCGTTTGATCGAATTAAAGTAAAACATCCGTGACAATGTGCACACGTATGTGGCGTTCGGTTTCTGTGATTAATCGTGGTTACTGTTGCTGAAAATTGCATTCACTTGCAAGGAAGTCTTCCTTAATTTGTCTTTGTACATTAATGCAGGTGCCTGGCTACAAACAAGGAGAAATCCTGGTGCAATATCCCAATTGCACTATCGGTTTCCCTAATTAATGTTATTAAAATGAATTTGTCCTCATGAACAAGCATTGTGCTAACGCATTGTGCTCCTTTGTTCATTTATTGCTATAGACTGGCTGACTCGCTTCCCATCTAAACCCATTATTTTGTCATTTCTGGCACTTTTGGTCCAATAAATCATAACAAACTATTGATGGATTAACATCCAATTAATTAGTTGTAGTCTTTTTTAAATATTGATGCCAAATAAATGCAGATGTCTCTGACAGCAATTGCAGTTGGCGGCCGTATTTGAATAATTTGAGCATTTATTCTTTTGCAGGCGTCCAGGAAATATGCTGATTGGATTGCAATAATGTTATCAGTGAAAATAGATTTTGATTTAGCTCGTAATGTTTACTCCATCAATAAATGGCAGTGTGTTCATTTCTGCATTACAGAGTATATTATCATTAGTAAATTTACGTATATGATTTAATGGGTACACACCCTCATATTTAAGTTCTATTGGTAGATTTTCAAGGATTTGTCTACGTTCAACTTTGAGATCACAGTACCATCTCTGAGTGATCGTTTGCTGCTGTAAATAATCGCTGCTCCCACTCGTACCCTAGAGGGAGTAATTAATAAAACACTATTGCTGCCACCCCACCCCAACGTAAACATTGCCCCCAAATTGCAAAAAGAAATGAAATCGTCATGCTTCAAATCAAAGAAGATCCACTAGCCTGGGAACTCTGACAAATCAATGCACTTACTTTTCTCTTGTTTTCTCAGCAAGTGGCCTAAAGTTAGACGACGCTAATCAGCGACATTACCACTGACGCTGCTGACAGCTAATGACATGCCTAGGGACAGTGTCGATGGCTCTGTGGCTGTCACTGGTCTCCCGCGGTGAGCCAAGCCGCCAGCGTGTTGTCTCTGTAACCATGGTTTCACACCAGGGGGCAGCACTGCTGGATGGTCTGCGGCATATTCAATGTCGTGACGGTTGCGTCAATCTTGAGGGCGATCATGTTTCATTAATTCAAATTCTGGTCAATTAAAAGAATCTGTATCTTCCAAAACATAATATGAGGTCTGAAATGTATTTAGAAACTGTTTAAATGTACTGGTAAATATGGAATTGGAACATATTATGTTCCAATTCCATATTTACCAGTACATTTAAAAAGTTTCTAAATAAAAAATCCTAAAGAAATGTTATCCCAATTTGTTTAGACATATTATTTGTAGTTGTAAAATATAAATGTGTGCACTGTTTCTTGTACTGTGTGTGTAGATATGTTGATGATGTAAACAATAAAACTACACTTCACTTCATGTTTGATCAAATTAGATTTCAAAAAATCACCTCCGTTCTATTGACCCTCAATTCTAGGTTGAAATTGAGGGTCAACTCCAGAATGGAATTGACATGTAAACAGGCATCACACATGGGTTTGTAGAATACTTCAGGTGATAAAACACGTCTCAACTGGCAGTTAACATCAACGTGTCCACCCAAAGAATGTGTAATGCAAAAATGTCATCCTGCATAAGGCCCTGGAATTGACCCCGTGTTCAGTTGTGATTTCGAGGTGCAGCTGTTTTATTTCCTGGTTCACGACTTCTGTCATAATAATGATAATAATTTTGAAATGTTATCCCCCTCATTCGGCAAAGTTTGCCTGGTTGAGAATTGTTTTTGAAGTGGACATAAACAGTTGGCCTGTGAATCCTGGCAAGTGAATGACTTGCTGCACACTGACGGGGAGTCTGACCCCCTGTGCAATCTTATCGCCCTGGGGATAGACAACAGATAGAAGACACCATCAGATTTTGGGGTCTATTCTGAAAGACATTCCAATATGGGATGATCCAAACAACTTGAGTTTTGAACCATCAGGAATATAATACTGAGACTTCGACTGGATCAGACATGCCAGTGGTTTGTGGCTGTCACTGTAGGACTCATGTACACACTCCCTGTGTCGTTGTCTTGGACTTTGTCTAAATGGGGGGGGGTGTAGTGTATTCATTTATGTTCTGCAAAAAGACAAGTTTATAAATGTAGTGCAGCACGCTGACGTAGGTTTTGACAACGGTTGATTTCTCGAGTTGTCTTAGTTGTAAATTTGTGGTTAGCATTGAAAATAGATTTCTACCATTTCCTGGTATCGAGTATACGATGTTTTAATTTGAGTGAGTTTTCTGGTTTGAGGTCTGAGATCTTGAGTTCTGAGTTTGTAACTTTCGCTTTTACAGTCAGCCACTTTCTGGTTTTAAATTTAATGATAGGGAACTGTACTAAATTTGGTATTTAAATATGCCATATGTGGTTTATTGTGCTGCCGTCTAGCTAATCCTCCTGCATGAGTTATGTGTACATCACATGATGCCCCCTAGTGAATGATGTGTTATTAATTTTGGTCAAGAGAACTGAACATTAGAGGCTCATGGTTATTTATTATCTAAAATGATATGAAACAGGAAAGGCCACAATTCCTGCTAAATACTAACTATGCTTGGTATAAAACAAGGTTATTACTAAAAAATGTTACTGAACTCGAATTAGTTTTACAATTTAATTGAAAATCAATCATAAAACTGTTAATATAAATTGAGTTCAAAAAAATTCCATGCAGACAAAAAGTTTTCATTTGTAATCAAACTTGAATGAGTTGTTTTACCACTATTTTTTACACAGTATTTTCATGATAAATACATTTAAGTTCTTATGCAATCAGTTTAAACATTTAATGTAAAACTATTACTGTTTACCCTAACTCTGACAATTCATTACAGATAATTTGGTCATGTTATGAATGCGAAACAGTGCTGTCATTAACAGATATGTTCATTGACGTGTACAATTCACTTATTTCTTCCAGTGCCTTCGCAGGGTTTGGGCCCAAGAAAGCAGACGACACCCCGAAGTACACTCCCGCCAAAGTCAAGTATCACCCAGTGGACGACGCCTGCTGGAAGCGAGGAGAGAAGTGAGTGTGTTTGACCTTTGAACTGACCTCCTTGGGTCACGACCTCATTCTGGAGTCAACAAAGGTCATCAGGTTTACACTTGAGTTGCAGATGACTGTCTTTAGAAACTGATGCTGTAAATTCTATAATTTACCTAAAAAAAATTGTTATTCCTCAATGAAGAATAAGTAACAGAAATGAATTTGTGAGAAATAATATATTCTTTCCTTTTTTATTCAGTGTCTCGATTCATTTGTACTGAAATACTGCCAGGCACTGCAGGTAAATTGTATAAAATGCAATTGTACTTAATTCTAGAGAGAAACAGTATTCTTACTTATTATTAACCATGTCATAGAGTAACAAAGCAAAACTTGATGTGAAAGGATTCATTATATTTTGTTATTGTCTTTTCAGAGTTCCATACCTAGCTCTGGCGAAAACCTTTGAAGCCATAGAAAATGTCTCGGCAAGGTAAATATATTGATAGCAATAATGTCTCAGCGATCCAATAAGTTATGCAAAACATCTCTCTGCAGCTCAGTTCAATTAGATTTTTTGTTTGATATATTTGCTGTTGGGCATGCCTGGAATTACAATCACGTGGTTTTCAGTTGATAGAGAAGACAGATAACTGGAGGATTGCTGGTTTAATGTCTGATATTGATAGTGGATTGAAACATCTGCAGCATCCTATTTTAGACTGCATGTCCCTGGATATAAAATAAAGGAGATTTTCAAATGCAATTGCTTCTTAGTTCAGTTTCTGCATTCCCAAAACATTGCGATCGTTTTGTAGGATTTGTTTTCGGGAGAAACCATCTACAAAATTGATGATGATGTGAATGAATATTGAGATAAATTAACATGTAGCACGCACGCATGCACGCACGCACGCACGCACGCACGCACGCACGCACGCACACATTCAAATTGTTACCTTCAGTGTATTAATTCTAGTGTTGCAAACGTTACATTAAAAATGAGAACCACACAGACGCTGCCTGTGAACAGTGGCCAAGTTACATCAATCAGTGAACAAGAAAGACTTACAAGCCACTACAGAAGTGTTTATGACATGATCTCCAGAATTCAATGAAGTTCACTTTACTGTCATAAGAAAGATAGTTGTTGTACAACTCTTGATCTCGTGTACATATAATGAAATATAGTACATGTTAGACATGTATTTAAAAAAATTAAAACCTTGTCGAAGAATAGAAATGAAATTAATTGCAAACAAATTACAATCTGACTTCACTAAAAACACACTCCAACATGTCATTAATATTCAAAAGTGGTTCAGTTTTCTCGGATCATTTTCAGATATCACTAGCAACGTAACAAACTACTTACTTTATATATCCATGTTTAGTAGTACAGACTTGGTGATGTCTGACAACATGTTTACTCTAATTTTGACAATTCTTTTGTTGTATTTTGTTGTAAAACTGCAAATGTATATATATCTATAGTAATGATGGTTATTTTAAATGCTGATGGTGTCACTGGAAAACGGCTTTTAGCCAAGTGACATCCATGCAATGCAACACGCTGACAATTTAATATATAGTTTAGTTTTGTTCTAGTACATTTTGTACATGTTGCATTGTGAAATAACAATTACTTACTTCCTACTTACTGTTTCATGGCTTGTTGCAGGTTAAAGATTATTGAGATTCTGAGTAACTTCTACCGATCCGTGATCACCCTCTCCCCCGATGAGCTCCTGTCAGCTGTGTACCTCTCCCTCAACCAGTTGGCACCAGCGTATGTTGGTCTCGAACTCGGCATCGGTGAATCACTGCTCATGAAAGCCATCGCCCAGGCAACGGGTTAGTTATGTTTATAATAATTAAAACTTTATTTTGACACTACCAAATCCAGCACGGCTGTCCCATTCATGGGTGTGCACATGCATGATAATTCTAAAAGGCTAAATGTTATCATAACTCTGGATATACTGATTTAATAATAATAGTAATACCAGGGTAGTAGTAGTAATAATAATAATAAATAGGAATGATACACTGTAAAAAAATGTAAAAAAAATATAAAATATGTTTTAGGTCGCAGTTTGGACAAGATCAAGATCGATGCCCAGGAGAAGGGAGATCTTGGATTAGTGGCAGAGGTAAGGAGCAGTCATTGCATGTGGCTAATGCAGGGAGCATTCATTTTATGTGGCGATTATAATGTGAATAGTGATACTGTAACAGTGTTTTATCTTTACATGTCACACATGAATACTAATTCTTTGTGAAAGTAAACCACATTTAAATCATGCAAGTACCGTTTTTGATGTGAAACATGTCTAATGTAAATTTATGTAGAGTAGAAAATAAAATTTTATTTATCATATTTTTAACCATTTCATGAATTAATAATGTTACTACTGTTTTATTACATTTGATCCTTATCAATCTGTGCACTTTGGTTATCGGCGTATATGTCTGGACTAGAAGATTTTCTGGAAAAACAAACCATGCACAATTTTGGGTATAATACTTTTGGTAATTTTGTTCCATGAAATTATATAATGAATCTTGAGGCTTCTATATAAAAAAATTCACCGTTCTTGCGATAGAGACTACCAACATATTTACACATACAGTGTCTACCTCTACAGGCAAGCCGAGGTAACCAAAGGACAATGTTTGCTCCACCGAAGTTGACCCTGGCTAGTGTCTTCGGTAAACTGACGGAGATTGCCAAGATGACTGGAAACTCTGTAAGTCTCCACAAGATGTCCACGTTTCTGTTCCATGTTTCAAATTTTGCTTATCGTGAATGTTGAAATCAGTTCCATAAACTATTTTCACACACAAAACTGTTTTAGATGAGCGATTTGTGCTTTTTGTAAGAGTAAATTAAAGGTTGTATTACTACATCAGTAAAATTGCACAAGAAATCAAGTAAAAGATATGTTATTCATTTCTTAGTCTAATTTAAAAAGGAAGTTGGGTCTTCTATCACCAGCGAATTATCTTGATTTTTGGACTGTTTAAACTCTATAAACTAACATCACCAAGAATACAGGCCTGGTACATTTTAACAGATATTCAGATACATTTTTCAAAGTAAAACATGGAATAGATTACATTTATGTAATCAATAAGAGTATATCATTGTTAATATCAGATAACATATTTTTTTTAAAATAAATTTGACTTTTATAAAACTTGCATTTATTCTTGTGTGAAAAAAACGTTAATACCGAGTATTGCCACCAGGTGATGGCAAAGAAGACAGACAAGATCAAAGCCATGTTCGTAGCGTGTCGTCAGTCGGAGGCCAGGTACCTGATCCGCTCACTAGGGGGCAAGTTGCGGATCGGACTAGCAGAGCAGTCCGTTCTACAAGCCCTGGGCCGTGCTGTCATGAAGACACCCCCTGGACAGGGTTAGTGCCCCTACCACATGTCATGTGACTGTCATGTGACAGTACATTGATTTCATGTTCCCTCGGTTCCAACCAACATCTTAAAGTGAAATTCTGTCGTCGAGTATAATAATATGAAGGTAACTGTGCGCAATTTAAATTAGATTCAGTCTAAACAAACTCAAAACTGATTAATAAATATCACAACAACCTTGACCTTTGCAAAGCTGTAAACTGCACTGCAAACGTCAATGGGTCAGGACACTAATGTTGTGATGTTTTTAATCGCTACCTTTTTGAAGACTTATTTGGCTGTGGACAGCTGGATATGTCCTTGAAAGTGGACTTCAATTAAAATGCCAGTTAGTGAATTCTACCTGTTTATCATCCATATCTTTGTTTTAAAGTGTGGCATAGCGTACTTTTAGAAATTTGCTTTTCTAGGTGTATTTTTATTGACCAGAACCAGACCAGGATGAAATGTCAGTGAAACAAAATTTTCCATTTTGAATCTACGTAAAGTGAACTTTCGATTTTATGGATCAAAATCGGTGTTAAGAGCACTTTAAAATGTTAGTGAATCGGTTATCAGATTCCCAAGCATAAAGACACTTATTAACACAACTCCATCTGCAATATGTATCTTTTCTTCTATGGCACTTGTGTGTTTTCCGTGTGTTTGTTGTCAATCTGTCCCCACTCTTGTAGACTTCCCGTGTGTTTGTTGTCAATCTGTCCCCACTCTTGTAGACTTCCCGTGTGTTTGTTGTCAATCTGTCCCCACTCTTGTAGACTTCCCGTGTGTTTGTTGTCAAACTGTCCCCACTCTTGTAGACTTCCCGTGTGTTTGTTGTCAATCTGGCCCCACTCTTGTAGACTTCCCGTGTGTTTGTTGTCAATCTGTCCCCACTCTTGTAGACTTCCCGTGTGTTTGTTGTCAAACTGTCCCCACTCTTGTAGACTTCCCGTGTGTTTGTTGGCAATCTGTCCCCGCTCTTGTAGACTTCCCGTGTGTTTGTTGTCAATCTGTCCCCACTCTTGTAGACTTCCCGTGTGTTTGTTGTCAATCTGTCCCCAGTCTTGTAGACTTCCCGTGTGTTTGTTGTCAATCTGGCCCCACTCTTGTAGACTTCCCGTGTGTTTGTTGTCAATCTGTCCCCACTCTTGTAGACTTCCCGTGTGTTTGTTGTCAATCTGTCCCCGCTCTTGTAGACTTCCCGTGTGTTTGTTGTCAATCTGTCCCCGCTCTTGTAGACTTCCCGTGTGTTTGTTGTCAATCTGTCCCCACTCTTGTAGACTTCCCGTGTGTTTGTTGTCAATCTGTCCTCACTCTTGTAGACTTCCCGTGTGTTTGTTGTGAATCTGTCCTCACTCTTGTAGACTTCCCGTGTGTTTGTTGTCAATCTGTCCTCACTCTTGTAGACTTCCCGTGTGTTTGTTGTCAATCTGTCCTCACTCTTGTAGACTTCCCGTGTGTTTGTTGTCAATCTGTCCCCACTCTTGTAGACTTCCCGTGTGTTTGTTGTCAATCTGTCCCCACTCTTGTAGACTTCCCGTGTGTTTGTTGTCAATCTGTCCCCACTCTTGTAGACTTCCCGTGTGTTTGTTGTCAATCTGTCCCCACTCTTGTAGACTTCCCGTGTGTTTGTTGTCAATCTGTCCCCACTCTTGTAGACTTCCCGTGTGTTTGTTGTCAATCTGTCCCCACTCTTGTAGACTTCCCGTGTGTTTGTTGTCAATCTGGCCCCACTCTTGTAGACTTCCCGTGTGTTTGTTGTCAATCTGTCCCCACTCTTGTAGACTTCCCGTGTGTTTGTTGTCAATCTGTCCCACTCTTGTAGACTTCCCGTGTGTTTGTTGTCAATCTGTCCCCACTCTTGTAGACTTCCCGTGTGTTTGTTGTCAATCTGTCCCCACTCTTGTAGACTTCCCGTGTGTTTGTTGTCAATCTGTCCCCACTCTTGTAGACTTCCCGTGTGTTTGTTGTCAATCTGTCCCCCTCTTGTAGACTTCCCGTGTGTTTGTTGTCAATCTGTCCCCACTCTTGTAGACTTCCCGTGTGTTTGTTGTCAATCTGTCCCCACTCTTGTAGACTTCCCGTGTGTTTGTTGTCAATCTGTCCCCACTCTTGTAGACTTCCCGTGTGTTTGTTGTCAATCTGTCCCCACTCTTGTAGACTTCCCGTGTGTTTGTTGTCAATCTGCCCCTCACTCTTGTAGACTTCCCGTGTGTTTGTTGTCAATCTGTCCCCACTCTTGTAGACTTCCCGTGTGTTTGTTGTCAATCTGTCCCCACTCTTGTAGACTTCCCGTGTGTTTGTTGTCAATCTGTCCCCACTCTTGTAGACTTCCCGTGTGTTTGTTGTCAATCTGTCCCCACTCTAGTAGACTTCCCGTGTGTTTGTTGTCAATCTGTCCCCACTCTTGTAGACTTCCGTGTGTTTGTTGTCAATCTGTCCCCACTCTTGTAGACTTCCCGTGTGTTTGTTGTCAATCTGTCCCCACTCTTGTAGACTTCCTGTGTGTTTGTTGTCAATCTGTCCCCACTCTTGTAGACTTCCCGTGTGTTTGTTGTCAATCTGTCCCCACTCTTGTAGACTTCCCGTGTGTTTGTTGTCAATCTGTCCCCACTCTTGTAGACTTCCCGTGTGTTTGTTGTCAATCTGTCCCCACTCTTGTAGACTTCCCGTGTGTTTGTTGTCAATCTGTCCCCACTCTTGTAGACTTCCCGTGTGTTTGTTGTCAATCTGTCCCCACTCTTGTAGACTTCCCGTGTGTTTGTTGTCAATCTGTCCCCACTCTTGTAGACTTCCCGTGTGTTTGTTGTCAATCTGTCCCCACTCTTGTAGACTTCCCGTGTGTTTGTTGTCAATCTGTCCCCACTCTTGTAGACTTCCCGTGTGTTTGTTGTCAATCTGTCCCCACTCTTGTAGACTTCCCGTGTGTTTGTTGTCAATCTGTCCCCACTCTTGTAGACTTCCCGTGTGTTTGTTGTCAATCTGTCCCCACTCTTGTAGACTTCCCGTGTGTTTGTTGTCAATCTGTCCCCGCTCTTGTAGACTTCCCGTGTGTTTGTTGTCAATCTGTCCCCGCTCTTGTAGACTTCCCGTGTGTTTGTTGTCAATCTGTCCCCACTCTTGTAGACTTCCGTGTGTTTGTTGTCAATCTGTCCCCGCTCTTGTAGACTTCCCGTGTGTTTGTTGTCAATCTGTCCCCAGTCTTGTAGACTTCCCGTGTGTTTGTTGTCAATCTGTCCCCCTCTTGTAGACTTCCGTGTGTTTGTTGTCAATCTGTCCCCGCTCTTGTAGATTTCCCCGTGTGTTTGTTGTCAATCTGTCCCCACTCTTGTAGACTTCCCGTGTGTTTGTTGTCAATCTGTCCCCGCTCTTGTAGACTTCCCGTGTGTTTGTTGTCAATCTGTCCCCGCTCTTGTAGACTTCCCGTGTGTTTGTTGTCAATCTGTCCCCACTCTTGTAGACTTCCCGTGTGTTTGTTGTCAATCTGTCCCCGCTCTTGTAGACTTCCCGTGTGTTTGTTGTCAATCTGTCCCCGCTCTTGTAGACTTCCGGTGTGTTTGTTGTCAATCTGTCACTGCTCTTGTAGACTTCCCGTGTGTTTGTTGTCAATCTGTCCCCACTCTTGTAGACTTCCCGTGTGTTTGTTGTCAATCTGTCCCCACTCTTGTAGACTTCCCGTGTGTTTGTTGTCAATCTGTCCCCACTCTTGTAGACTTCCCGTGTGTTTGTTGTCAATCTGTCCCCACTCTTGTAGACTTCCCGTGTGTTTGTTGTCAATCTGTCCCCACTCTTGTAGACTTCCCGCCTAAGATTGTGGACGCAGCCAAAGGCTTGAGTGCAGAAGAAACCAAGAGGAAGATTGAGGAGGCAGCACTTATTATCAAGACCACCTACTGGTAAGGGGGGCTCATCCATGGCTAACCAACCGCATCACATATTTGCACTTTTGTAGTCCAAGGAAATTATACGATTATGTAATATTTTATAGGAAATATCTGAAAAGTGGTACCACCATACAACATCCAGAAATGTCTGAATGAAAGCTGTTTTTTTGTCTTATAAAGTTATGGATTTGAACTAAAAACTCCCTATAATAATAATAGTTGAGAGTTTTTACCTCAAGCAGTGTGTGATACAATACCCCAGTATTCAAATGACATTTTTGTCAGTGTCATAAAGAAAGATGTGTTCTCATACAGTGTGGCACCGAGTCATTAGGATTGGTTGAGGTGTTTTAGACTTCATTCCTGGGCAGAGCTGTTCAGTCAGACATACACTAATATTCACCATTGTCTATAGCCAGGTTCACATTCAGACATTTGAGTGAACTGGGGAATATTGAAGTAAATGAACATTTTTAAACAACAAGAGGACACTAACAATGTTGAAACAACAAGAGGACACTAACAATGTTGAAACAACAAGAGGACACTAACAATGTTGAAACAACAAGAGGACACTAACAATGTTGAAACAACAAGAGGACACTAACAATGTTGAAACTTGAAAGTCTGATGCATTAAAAACTACACCATCACAAAACTGTAGCTAGAACAATGGCACCATGACTGGGTCCAGCTGTCACGCACGCACGCACGCACATGCACGCACGCACACCACACACACCACACACACCACACACAGCACACACACCACACACAGCACACATACCACGCACACCACACACACACACGCACACCCCATGCGTGCGAACACACATACACACACACACAGTACAGCCTGAACATCACAAAATGGGAGTCTGCTCTTCAAAATGGGAGTCAGCTCTTCAAAATGGGAGTCAGCTCTTCAAAATGGGAGTCAGCTCTTCAAAATGGGAGTCAGCTCTACATTGTTGTGTGAGTGACTGAGTGTTGATGAAAATGTTGTCTGGGTGTTGATGAAAATGTTCTCTGGGTGTTGATGAAAGTGTTGTCTGGGTGTTGAAGACAATGTTGTCTGAGTGTTGATGAAAATGTTGTCTGAGTGTTGATGAAAATGTTCTCTGGGTGTTGATGAAAGTGTTGTCTGGGTGTTGAAAACAATGTTATCTGGGTGTTGAAGACAATGTTCTCTGGGTGTTGATGAAAATGTTCTCTGGGTGTTGATGAAAGTGTTGTCTGGGTGTTGAAGACAATGTTGTCTGGGTGTTGATGAAAATGTTGTCTGGGTGTTGAAGACAATGTTGTCTGGGTGTTGATGAAAATGTTGTCTGGGTGTTGAAGACAATGTTGTCTGGGTGTTGATGAAAATGTTCTCTGGGTGTTGATGAAAGTGTTGTGTGAGTGTTGATGAACATGTTCTCTGGGTGTTGATGAAAATGTTCTCTGGGTGTTGAAGACAATGTTGTCTCGATTTTTAAGACAATATTGTCTGGGTTGTTTCAGTGAGTGTCCCAACTATGGGGCCATCATCCCTGTGATGCTGAAGGAAGGAGTCGAAGACTTGCCAAAACACTGCAAACTCAGCCCAGGTAAGTTACTTTGACTTACAGTTTTTACACCTGTGTAAGAAGAATTGAAAGCGACGATGCGAGCTCCTAGGTTTTATGTTTTCTATTTTAATATTACTTTCTTACAACTACACCACGCATGTTGAAGGTTCACTGTCAGTGTGTGTTTGGCTACTTTATTAAGCTTGGAACAATCTTCGTAATCTGACAGATTACACTTGCAGTATATTTAGATAGCAAACAAAAACATACAGTTTAAAAAACTGATTCGCAATAATGCCAATGCGAGCAGAGTTAACCGCAATACCCTTTGATGTTTAACTTTCCAACGTTCTAGGCAACAGACTGCCCTTTACAAATCACTGCCTGTCCATTTCTGGGCCGAGGAGCTAGCACCCTCATGTTAAAGTCCTACGCATGCTGTTGAAATTAATATTTCCGTCGCTCTTTCCGAAGCTGTTTGTTACAAACGAGTTTAACAACAGTATATCGCAAAAGGGTTTAACATCTGCTACGTTAAGCGTGCACCTGTGCATGCACACAACGTAATGAATTAGGTAAATATATGTAGGTATCCGGGCGTTTCCTTTTTCACATGACCCACGTTTTGCCCCAGGAATCCCACTGAAACCTATGCTGGCCCACCCCACGAAGGGCGTCAAGGAAGTACTACACAGGTTTGACAAGGCAAGCTTCACGTGCGAATACAAGTACGACGGCGAGAGAGCTCAGGTACGTCCAGAGGGAAGTCACGACCACTCTCCATCAGGCTATAATCCAACAAATGTCATTGTTATATTATCCGAATATCATTTTAACCATGTCATGTGAAGACATGAAGTACAATTAATATTCTTGTATTCTTTAGAATATAATTAAAATATTACGCAATTTTGCCTGTTATGATTTAGAAACATTTAATTACGTATTTATTTGTATTTTTATTACCTTTTATTTATTTGTAATTTATATTTATCTTATCTTACCTGCGGATTGGTTTATAATAAATAATAAGGCAGTTACTGTTGGTCTGAAATCCTTGGAACTAAACTCAGAGGCACATCGAAACTAAAGGGTTTAGTCTTGGAGTCAAGCAACAATGTTCCAGTCAGCTGTATTGATATTGACCAATGTTAATAAGATATGGTTTTTAAAGGACATCGATGCAAAAACAATATGAACATTTAATTCTTGACGCTAAACAACACAGGATACAACTTGACAGATAACATTCAGATAACATTTGGGTGCAATAAGATCTGTGATGAATGAAGAATATTCAGATATACACGAGACTAATTTCCTACGTACGAATGAACCACGCATGTACTCCTTAATTCCATGCACACTCCCAATATTACAGATCCACGTGTTGGAGGACGGTAAGGTGCAGATCTACAGTCGCAACCAGGAAAACAACACCTCCAAATATCCCGACATCACGTCCCGAATGCGCAATGCACTGACGGACTCTGTGAAATCGGCTGTGATTGATAGTGAGGCTGTAGCGTGGGACCGAACCCAGAAACAGATCCTGCCTTTCCAAGTACTCAGCACAAGGAAGCGAAAGGTTTGTCTTCCCCAAGTTGGGTTCATCCCCGGCGTACCTTTTTACTTTACAGTGACACGTTATCGAGTAAAAGTAAAATCTGCCGAGAACTAATATAAAATGAGCAAAAAGATTCAAACAAAATATTTTTCAAAAACAATTAAACGTAGTGAAATAAACAACTAAATTATAGTTATTCGTTAAATAAACAGATAGGTTTAACTTTGATTAAATAGAACATCCTAGTTATTGTATTCAGTGTCTTGCTTTGTGTCTTCTGTCATGTGCAACTTTAATTATCAGCATTTTTCTTTATTATTTTCATCCATATAATAATCGTATTTATTTTCTACATTGTCAGTAATTCTGTCCACCGTCTGAAAAATTTGTTAGATTGACTGGAGTTATTCTGGAGTCTAGCTCCAAACAAATGTGCTTATATTTCTATAATGCTAAATATAATAATAACCATAGGTATTTATTTACCACATGAATCAACTTAGAATGGAATATCTGCATGTGTCTCATCAAATTGCGTGTCGTATATTATAAATATGTTTGGTGAAAAAGTAAGTAAATTGAAATAGAAGGCTTATCAAAATAATTTTTGTTTTCATAATGAACATGTTAATCAAAGATACTTACTTTTCAGAAACACTAAGAAATATTTTGCATAGTATATTTGCTTCTTCAGGACGCAGATGCCTCAGAGATCAACGTACAGGTGTGTGTGTACGCGTTTGATCTGCTCTATCTGAATGGAGAATCGTTAGTGAAGCAGCCATTCAGCAAACGACGGGAATTACTGAGGTCTTCATTCAAAGAAATCGAGGGAGAATTCGTCTTTGCAAAGTCAATCATTTCATCAAACACAGAAGACATTGCAGAGTTCCTGGAGGAATCAATTAAAGGTTTGTTTCTTTAAACAACTTTTATTTGTGGTGTAACGTTGGCCCCCTGGGATAGTGATCAGATTCATCTTGGTAGAAGTCCCCCATTCCACAACAGCTGTTTAACTTTTTATGAAAAATTTATATTATATTTTTTACTATTTTTGGAATATATTGCTACATATGCCAAAACATGTGTGTACGTATATGTGACTTGTTCTAACGAAATGAGTCACATGTCGGCAAACTTGATTTCGAGAAAACACCGTGTAAACATTGCACGGCGATATTTAACGATTTTGACTTTTCGTCACCAAAGCACGCTTTAATGGTCTTTTCTATCAACTGTCAATGCAAATTTGCCATTTATATTACTATTTAGTAACATTTTACTACCTTTTTAGAAAGGCTACGTAACATTTCACGCATGAATTTCATAAAACAAAACCGATAAATCGCACTTGTTCGAGTTGCATTCGTCGGCATTTCCCTTGCCGCATGGCGGACATATTTGGTAGAGGAAAGGGAAAATAAAATGTATCCTTAACAATGATCCTTAAGTTACATTGTTGCAGGTCGCCTCAATATTTGACACTGTAGGTAAATAATGGATCAGAGCCGAAGTTCTTAAGCTTTTGTATATTTTCACTTATTGTGTAATGTTTTTTTTAATTCATAATGGAAATAAAATAATAAAAACTAAATATCTTATGCATTTTAGATAACTTAATAACTTGGTCATTTCAAGTCTGTTCATACACAGTACATCTTTGGCTAGTTCGCTAGAAGAGACAGAAACTACTTGTGTTTCACAATAAGACAAGTTGCCTACAGAAGTGAATGTGTTTGTCACAGGTAACTGTGAGGGGTTGATGGTGAAGACACTTGACGTCGACGCCACGTACGAGATTGCGAAACGTTCACACAACTGGCTCAAGGTTTGTCCTTTCCCACGGTTACGTGAATATATGTAGTCAAACACCTAAAATAACCAAACATTCAACAGAAAAAAACCAGTATATAGATTTGTTTAGTGATATGCAAAAACATTTTAAACCTACAAATAGTGGGTGCAAAAAAATTATACAATACAGAAAATAATTCTTGACATTTTAGGGTGTCAAAAATACATGATTATTGCAGTATTGACAAGGATTCAGTAGCCTACCTTTGATCTTGAGCACCAGGGATCAAAATGTGTAATTTGGTTGGAGAATTGTCAAGTTTATTTTCTTGACAGTTTTTAACTGTTTATCATTGGTTGTGGTATATTAAACAATGTCAGTTGTTGATGAATACTGAATCACTTTAACACAAAGAATGATTTAGACTTAGGTCAGTCCAACAGACCTAGGGACCATTTTGTTAACCCTTGCTTGAACTCTTAAGTCTTTAAAATTGATTTTGATCCTTAACTGTGAACTTATGCACTGAGAAATGTCAACACCAGGGTGAGCCACCGATACACTTGCTGGTGTATCCCATAAATAGTGTCCTCTGTGATATAGTGCAATTTGCATTTTCAAAAAAAATTAATTATTCCATGGATTTTGTTTAATTATGAAATTTCCATACGAGCATTATAAATGCACATGTTCACTTCTCTAAGAAGTATCAGTTGTATTAGTTATCAGTTTCACGTAGACGTAACAGGAAGTTATGACTTGACCAACATACAGTAGAACTCCCAAGTGCACTGTATTGATGTTTGTCACCGGCAGCTAAAGAAGGACTACTTGGAAGGAGTCGGTGACACACTTGACCTAGTTGTCATCGGTGGTTACCATGGCAGCGGGAAACGGGCTGGCAAATATGGCGGCTTTCTGCTGGCGTGTTACGATGAAGAAAACGAGGAATTTCAAACGATTTGCAAAGTAAGAGTAGGACCAGGTTTGGATCAGTTGTTGGTTGGTGTAACTGTAAGACTAAATACGACCAAACAAAGAGAAATACCCGACTTACACAAAATGTATCTACTGCTTTGGTTAGCACTGTTTTGTCCTGTATTGTACACCCAAATCAGCTGAAGGCATACTACATATTTGTCAGTCAAATTGTATCCATATATTTCAGTATTACATCCGATATATTGTAGTTTGCATTTTTACATAAATCTATACTTATCTTTTACGCTCCCTGATTTCATTTCCATTTGGTGAAGTTAAATTGGTTTATCAATAGGTAATTTAAAGTACACAATAGCATACTATGTAATAATGTTGTAATGTTGTCTTCCGATTACTAAATAAAGTTTTCCGGCCCCAGATTGGCACAGGATTCACAGATGAGAACCTGGACACACACACGGCATTCTTCAAAGACCACGTCATCGATAAACCCAAGTCGTACTATCGCTTCGAACACTCCCTCGAGCCAGACGTATGGTTTGACGCCGTACAAGTGTGGGAGGTCAAGGCCGCTGACCTTTCAGTGTCACCAGTTCACCAGGCTGCTGTTGGACTCGTAAGTCTGCCTCATTTTGAAATAGATCAGAACCTGGCTTAGAGGCGAATTGTTTCCAACGCTAATGCAACTGTAGCGACGGACTCTGCCTAATGACTAACAACCGTGTCAACTTTCTCACGGTCACTTTTTTACATAGTAAAAGTGACCAGAACACACCAACAGCCGATTCTGGGTATTGGTCAAGAAGCAGTATATGATAAGTTATCATTTAGTAAACTATTAAAACAGAACAGAAGATTGGGCCACAAAATACTCTAGTCATAGTGTCACGTTGTTCATCATTTGAGGAACATGTAAAAGAAGGATTCTGTTATGACTGGAACAGCTGTTCACTAAAATTCTTTAACATAATGAAAATGACAGCTTAATCATCCGTTACATTTTAACAAATT
The DNA here is from genome assembly GCA_025642075.2 of Ridgeia piscesae. Classification (NCBI taxonomy): domain Eukaryota; kingdom Metazoa; phylum Annelida; class Polychaeta; order Sabellida; family Siboglinidae; genus Ridgeia; species Ridgeia piscesae. The sequence continues at coordinate 292,050 of JAODUO010000119.1, forward strand.
GCATTAATATTCAATCTATTCATTCTCCTAAGTTCATCCACTGTACTCTGCATCTCAGACCTCTCATTTCCATAAGACACCATACGGGTGTATAACCGTCTCAGAGGCTATATTTTCAAATAAAATTTTCAAATAAAATTCATGTGTTTGTTTAGTTTATCAAACCATGGAATACAGTTGTTTTATATGTTGTGTTTCTCAGACATTTATGTAATTACATTTAAAATAACTTATTTCACCATGTTGATGTGCCTGAGTTGATCTCTCTCCCTGTCTGTGTCCTAGGTGGACCCAGAGAAGGGCATCTCACTGCGGTTTCCCCGATTTCTCAGGATCAGGGACGACAAGAAGACGGAAGAAGCAACCAGCAGCTCACAGGTTCGCAGAAACATTCCTTGGTTGTCATGGCAACTGTGTTCACTTAACTTATTTCAAATATCACTTGAACACCTCATAACTGTTTTTAACCCAAAAACAATGCTATATTCAACTAATACCAAGTGTTTTTATAATATCAGTCAGAGCCAGGGTTATTGAACACCCTCCACCCCACCCATTACCCACCCAGTAAGTAGGTGGAAACATCGAAATTATGGAGAAGTCATTATCACTGAAGTTATGTGGCCCACGTCATGTGGCCCACAAGTTCAAGCCAGCATTTGTCAATACACGGTAATAGAGTAGTTCCAGAATAGTCACAGTGTGGCAGCACTGTTTCATCCGTGTCCATCGCCTTCATTATGCTTGATTGCCTGCAAATGGAAACTAGACATTAAATTGTGGGTGAACCTGTTGCTTTCATGGTTGGATAACTCTGTATAGATATTTGACAATTCAATGTAGTTTCAGGTTTTTACTTTGTATCCTATTATTGGTGTCAGCAAACATTACAAGTAATGTTTGCTGACACAGTACCGTTTGCAGTGTTGACTGATAACACGGTGCTTACAAAGTCTGTTGACATGGTACTTATAGTCTTGCTGACGTGGATGTTGTAATGTTCGATGACAGATTGACAGGTGCTTGTAATATGTGATGACACAGCAATTGTTATGTTTATCGATATGGTGTTGTAATCTTTGCTAACAACTGTACTTTATAATCATGGTTTTTGTGGGATATTTGATGACACGACACAACATCTGACGACATATTTCTTGTACATTTGATGACACAAAGTTTCTGATGTTTGGGGACACGTGCACGGTGAAATCTCATGATGTATTTGCCCACCAGGTGGCTGAGATGTATCGCGGTCAGCAACAGATCAGTAACCAGACGTCGACCACAACAGATGCATCGAAAGAAGGCGAAGAGGATTTCTACTGAGACACCAGTGGCTCCACCCGTGTTAGAGTTAGTAATCGGCCAATCTGGCCGCTAATGGAGAGTGCAGTGACCACTGTGGTTCTCATCTGGACAGTGTCGTGAAAGATGAATTGTCGTGAAAGTCCTTGTTTCCTCCTATTTGACCAAATATTCACTGCAGCAAATTTTACCTGTGGTATACATGTAATTATGTAGGATATGTATCACTATTTATCTTACAAATACTTGCCTCTGGGCGAGTGTCAGCCAATGAGAGATCGGCTTCAATTTTTCATCATCTGTACAATACAGGCTTGTTTTTATGATCATCTGGGAACACTTGGCTCTTAATTACTATGACGTCCTTCTTTAATGACTGTAATAAATTGTAGTAAAACATTCATAATTTAACTCGGCCTAAAACATTTTGGCATGCCTGCGTTCCTGTAGTTCTACTCAGGGATCTTGAGATGTTATTAGTCTGTCTGTTATTCACAAGAGGGCAGTGCACTCAATCAGTGACGGCCTTTGAAGGACTGGTTATGCGAGGACTTGCACGCCAGTGTAGTGTCTCTCTTCACATGACGCATTAACACGTCAATGTAGTGTCTCTCTTCACATGACGCATTAACACGTCAGTGTAGTGTCTCTCTTCACATGACGCGTTAACACGTCAGTGTAGTGTCTCTCTTCACATGATGCGTTAACACGTCAGTGTAGTGTCTCTCTTCACATGACGCGTTAACACGTCAGTGTAGTGTCTCTCTTCACATGACGCGTTAACACATCAGTGTAGTGTCTCTCTTCACATGATGCGTTAACACATCAGTGTAGTGTCTCTCTTCACATGATGCGTTAACACATCAGTGTAGTGTCTCTTTTCACTTGACATGTTATCACATCAGTGTAGTCTCTCTTCACTCGACGTGTTACCACGTCGGTATAGTGTCTCTTCACTTGATGTGTTAACACATCAGTTTAGTGTCTCTTCACTCAACGTGTTAACATGTCAGTGTAATGTCTCTTCACTTGACGTGTTAACACATCAGTTTAGTGTCTCTTTTCACTCAACGTGTTAACATGTCAGTGTAATGTCTCTTCACTCGACTTGTTAACATGTCAGTGTAGTGTCTCTTTTCACTTGACATGTTAACACACAAATGATTGATGTTTCAATACGTCTGGCAGTAGACGTGTTAAGAAGGATATGGTCATGTTGGATTTACAACTAGTCCTCCCTATAGTGCAGAGTATAATTTGGCCCAAAAAAGTTGAAGTAATTTCAGTAAATATCAGAATACAGTCAAGGAGACTACGACATCGGTAGAATAGGTATCTATCACCCATATAAACAAATATGTGATATATACGCCTGTTGAACTGTCAGTGTTATTCGTTTTGTCTCATAGCATTTAACTGGAGAAACTCGAGCACTATTGTTAGTAGGAGTAAGAAACCCACACCTAAAAACTCGTCTTATGAGCAGTAAACGATGTTCCATTGTACAGATAATTTGCAGGTGAAAATTTAACTTTTCACATTCACTGCCCCATCAGAAATGACACAGGGAAACGACGATTATGGCAAGTCCATAAAATCGTGGTTGATGTGGAGATGCACTGGTTGTGTGTGTATCTCCGTTACATTTCATAACAATCCTGTTGTCGCTGGATTTATTACATGGTGTTCAGTTTCTTTTCGTTACGGACACGATGGTTGCGGTTTGATCAAGCAGATTATGTTACTGCGATGAAACTAACGAGTTACTCTTCACGTTACATCAATGGCGTCATCAGAACAATGGATTGTTTTTCCATTTAATGTGCTTTATGAATGACACGGCCACATACGATGTCTTCATGGACGTTAAACATTGTTCATATGACCTCTTGTAACATGATACATTTTGTGTGATGATGAAATATGTAAACCTAGCTGATTTGTGTGACCTGTGGTAGTGTGATTTGTTTTGTAACGTCTAATGCCCCAGAAAGACAATAAATTACATGACAAGAGAACATGTGTTTTATTACCATGCAAGATTAAACCATACATTTTGACAAACTCCTGATGGCAAATTAATAGGGATGCCATTGTCATTAAAATTAATTCTGATTTGTACGTAACCTACGTATAAGAAATACAAGTCAAACTGAAGATTCTAGTAAAATATCCAATAGCATGGAGGCATACATTTTGCGAACATTATTTCAAGATTTTAAAATGTTATTTGATTTATTCTGGTATGAAACTGACCAACTGACAACTTTTGTTTAAACTAGAGATGCTGTTGTCACATTGTCCCCCTTAACGAATGAACAAACCACATCCTATGAAATGAGACGTAATTTATATCGATACATTGGCGCCAAAATGGGGTAGGTATGACAGAATAACGGAGACAAAATAGGCGTTAGCGATTTCCAAGTGGCAACTCCAACACATTAGCAGCCATTGTTTCACAAATTATGCCTGTATGTATTATAATGTAGTGCTGCATATTCACTCAATAAAAATTTGACACACACCTATGAAGGTTTTATGGGGAAATGTCGTTTTCTGTGTCGTCGTGTCAGAAAACTGAGCGTCACCTTTAAACCTACCTGGCACTTAACGGTGGTCTACATATTGTAGTAAACAATGTCCCGTGATACATGTCACGTATTGTTTATGGAGTCACGCTGATACGACAGTCTACACCTCTGCGCGCGTGGCTGTTATTGTGCCATTACCAATGCCGTTAATACGAGCCAACCCCATCAATTAGTTCCCAAGACGCTATATGCTAATGGCACTGCGAGTTCCTAATTAGACGACGTCTTCCGTCAATATTTCCCGCCAGAAGTCTCGCCTGCGGGCGGAAATGACGCCAGTTGCGACGCACCTCGGGTCTCCAAATGGGGTTTGCAACCGGAAGCCGCGCCATCAAGTCTGACGATTGGCCAGGCAATATCGATCATTTGGACTGAAAGACGAAATGATCTCCGCTTTGATTTCACACAATGTGCTCATTCGGATGTGCCATCTTGAATTGTAAGCAACGGTTAATCGTCGTCTCGGTCGACGCTGTAATGACATTTCCATGTTCTGAAGCAGTAATGAATGCAGTAAAGATAGACCCGATGTATGGTCTAGATTTGGAGTGAGTGTGCCGGGGTGTGAGATGTCCGATGTATTAAATTAATTCTTGTCATTTTATGTCTGGGAAGAAAAAAAAATTAAAATGGTCGTATGTATGTCATGTCGGTCGCTACGTCCGATCCTGTTGTCCATGATTCTTTGATCTTTTGGACAACTTTGTTTCTTTTACAATCTTTTACATATTTTAAACATGATCATGAGTTGTATGATGACTATCGATCATTCTTAGGACAATAAAGTGAATCGAATAGGCCTATCTTACATTAATGTAGCCGAACAAAGTTCTAGGATCAAAAGTGCCTGGGTGAACCATCGGTGGTGAAGAACATCTCAGAAGATCACAACAGCTGGAGACTATTTGGTGGAAATGACCGAACTGGATCAAACCGAAAGCGAAATAAAACAATAATCAAGTAAATACGACTGTCCCAGACCGCTCAAATCCATGGTGGTTCGCAAGTGAAACCGAAAGTGTCAACCGGTGTACCACTGAGCTCGTTGAGTCTCGTAAGGACGGACTGGACATCAAACGAAACAATATATCATCTTTACCGCAAATAGGTCGTCCATTAGTGTTGACGAGCTCATGTAGATACACGGTCGGCTGGCGAGGCGACGTGCATCAAGTGCCCTCTCTCAGCCGCCGTCCTATCACTCGTCGCCTCGGCCAGCGATGGCAGGTCAAAAGGTCGCTTCCATGCGTTGGACGAATAGAACGCAGAACGGTGCCCGTTGGGAGATTTTCACAATGCGGCATCTCTTATTAATATACATCTTCATATTCTTCTTGTTCCAAATTACGAGGTTAACGTCACCACAACGAGGGTTATAACGAAGGCGTCCGACTCCCAGTGAGAACCCGGGTTCGAATCTTATGCTGTCGTATAGAACCTTGGACAAGTTGGTTCTGTCTACGTTGATCCAGTTCACCAGGCTGTGTGAACGAGTACCTGGTTATAGATACTGGTGGATATTTGTATATGCATAATATTCGCGCATTGATTGCACCGTGGCTGCATGCTTCCCTGAGACACCTGGATGGTAATCTATTGAACAGGTCCTCCTTGCGCTTTGAACATTCATAAGGACTTCGAACAGTCATAATGATTGTGAACAGTCATTAGGTCTGGATACAGCGCTGAACAAGAAGTAATTAGTTTAAGAAATATGTCAACGACAGGGATGACGAGCAGAAAGTAAAACAGCGCTGCAGAAGTCGGGGGCAAATTGAGAATACTCAAAGAGAGGGTGGAACAGAGGGGGTGACGAGAACCACCCTCCAACACGGAGCAAGGAACGAAGAACTTTGGCGAATCACAGAACGAAATATTTGAGCGAAAGACCTACACTATGTTGTCCACGACTGGTCGACCATTGACGGTTCCAGTTTATGTTAGTTTTACGGTTACTGCCCGTGACATGACGCTGAACGTGACCACGCTCGACCAAGCACGTAATCGAGACGTTACTGCGAGGCACGACGCGGTGTTCGCGTGCAGTGCGATGGTGGGTTTATCTCTTTTAATGCGTCTCAATCTTCGGTCATTCGGTGAAAATGGCGTCGCAATCGAAACCGAAAATTAGTTCTTCGACCTGGCTGTGCCCGCGGATGCGTGTGAGATCTGCATAGTGCGTACATCAGGACGCTTTAGTGCTTCCTGTATGGGTTTGGTTAGACGCCTAGGGGTCGTTTCGGTTGTGAAAATTATTATGTGTCATTTACATAATTATTTGTATAGCTTTATGGTCCATGCACACGTATGTAAACAATAACAAACGCACGCTCACACTCACAAACACACATAGACACGCTCACGCACGCTCACGCGCACGCGCACGCGCACGCGCACGCGCACGCGCACACACACACACACACACACACACACACACACATACAATTTCAATAACATTTCGAAAATGCCCCGTATACAAACAGACTGTTGTTGCACATTTACGTCCTATCAGCTGAATTTCTGTCCTGCCGTGACCAAATCCAGGTCAAGGTCATAGTGATAAACGACTCTTAATAATGAACCACAAACTAATGTAACCTTTATATATAGAGCAATCTATTCACAACTGTAGCCTAAGTATGTTTGGATAGGAGAACAACGGAACTCACACAAGAAATAAGCATCACTTAGGCTCCATTCACATGAAATAATTTTTCACTATTCAAACAATACCACATGGACTTGCGGGGGGTGTCCATTACGCTTACCGGCAAATACAGACATATAAAAAACGCTAACTAAAAGGGGTCGGTGACACCCATTAAGCCTTGAAGGAACCTAAACTTGGAATACAACAGAACTACTATTCGGTCGTGTAGTGGCCCACTCAGTTATTATCAGCGTGATTGATATAAACAGCATAACACCTGTAGTCTAGTCGGACACCCCCCGGAAATACACTTTTAATCGGTGTCAGTAGATCGGAATAAATACGTAGAAAACGGTTTGCTATGTTAACAAATCAGCAAAATGTCCCACGTATAATTTGTATGCAAATTAGTGCCGCTTTTATTGAAACATATTTGTCATTGTATCTCGGCCAATATTGCACATAAGTGCACGAATAAGGTGTCCAGACCCATGTTTTCAGGGTGGAAGATCATTCGAAGACCACTCCTGAATATACTATGAATGTGTGTCCTTGACTTGCTATACGAATTATAAAGTGCCAGCATGATCGAAAATGGGACTTTTTCGCTATATCTCAGCCAATATTGCAGGTAATAAAATAAATCGTGTTGTTTTTACGAGCATATGTTAAACTAGGATGAACTCAAGGTATTGTGAATACAGATATTCCACTAAGTCCATTTACCAACTCATTTATTGGTCGAGGTAAATCGCAAGCCAGAGTTATCTTTACTGAGTTGCCGCGCCTCAACCTCTCATGGGCTTCAAGATGATAATTATCAGAACATCATTCACCATCGCTTTCACTGAAATCATCAAAGTCAGCCTCGTCCTCCTTTTCGTCTTCCTCCTCCTCACGATCACCAGTGTCCAGAAGATCAACACTCCATCGTCAGTCCTTCTCCACCCTTGCCTATCATCGTAGGGTTTCGGTTGTTCCAGGATGGGTTCTTCAGCGCGCTTGTACAACACGATGGGGTGGTTCACACGCTGGACGTGCGGCTTCAAGGCAGAGAGACAAGAAGAAGGCGAGCCAGATCGACTTCAGACTTTTAAGAGAGTTTCTTGTCCTCATCCATCATCTCGCGCAGGAGGCTGGCACCTATGACGTCCACAGAAGATTCACAATTCTGCCCGTACGTCAAGCTGGCACCAGTTCCAACTGCTTCATGGTGTGACACTTGAAGTTCCAGTCCTTACCGAGTTGCATGAATGCTTTGTGAAATCTAGGTTTCTTCGCCAGTTTTTTTCAGTTTTTCTTCCCCTTCCCTTTGAAGGCATTGGTGCATTCCCCTTCGACCCAAGATTAGTCTTCTCCCAGGGATACAACGAGCTTAGAGAGGTTTACTAGCTGTCGGTGTTTCCCTGACCCCGTATCGAGGCTTACAGTTAGCCTGATGGCGTGGGCGTTGTAAAGAAGAATCGCGAAGATATCTGTGTCAGAGGTTCTTGTATCCGAGGGCGGCGTGATGGAGGTACATCACCACTCTCGAGTCAGTATTTTCTCGGTTGCTGTACACTGTCGGGAGCTCACACGTATGGCAGATCTTCTGGAAGACGCCACCCCAGAAGGTGTGTATACCCCAGGGACACCCTGTTCACCCAGGACAACATGACGCTGCTCCATACCTTTACCCCCCCCCCGCCGACCTGTAGTGAGATATACCTACAGGTGCTTAACCAGATGGTAGCCAAGAAGCACTTCTTGTCTCGACTGACATCATCCATAGTCTATCAAAGTCCAGGAGAGCTTGAGGCGCGGGAGTTCAGAGGAGATTGTATTCTGGCTGGACCAGCGACCAGGAAGCCACACGACTTCAAGATGTTCCTTGCAACTGACGACAACAAGAAACAGCTCGGCGAACTGCTGCCGCGAGAATGACGTGATCCACGGGCTGACAGGACAGAGATGGCAGTGCTGATCGGTGAAAGCTCGTATTATTATTACTACTACATAAATATCGCAATTGTTTTGTTATAGATCAGATCAATTCACTTTTTCTAGTATTACCTCAGCTGTCAAACACCAGTGGCCCTTTGTGTTTCAGGCCGAGGTGCGTGAACTGCCCACAATCTACAGCAACCAAGAGGAGACTGGTACGAGACTGGTACTGTACCTCCATCACGCCGCCGCACTTGGATACAATACGCAGTGGTCAGAACCCTTGACACATATCTTCGTGATTCTTCTTTACCACGCCCAAGCCATCAAGCTAACTATATACCTCAATACGGGGTCATGGAAACATCGGCAACTAGTCAACCTCTGTAATCTTGCAATGTCCCTGGGAGAAGACTGCTGTGCCATGCCACTCTTCTTTTGTTGTTGTAGAGGACTGTGCCAGTACCTTCAAAAGGAAGAGGAAGGTGGGTCCGCTATGTGTGTATAACTCTAGAGAGAGAGAGAGGGGGAGAGAGAGAAAGGGGGAGAGAGGAGAAAGTGGAGAGAGCGAGAGAGATAGGGGAGCGAAAGGGGAGAGGGAGGGAGAGAGCGAGCGAGCGAGAGAGGAGGGGGGAGCTCACGTAGTTTCAACAATAACGTAACGTAACTAACGTCACATGACGTCATAATCACAGTAACTCTTGCTAGGTTTCTAAGATTGCATATGTGCCGCACACCGGATCGTTGATAAAAGGTAGGCTCTGCGCATTTTACACAATCACATTTTACACAATCGCCTTAAGGGGGAACAATTGCCTATCAGTGTTTGACTAGACGTAACAACACACACACACACACACACACACACACACACACACACACACACACACACACACACACACACACACACACACACACACACACACACACACACACACACACACACACACACACACACACACACACACACACACACACACACACACACACCCACACCACACACACAACACACAACACAAACACACACACACACACACACACGCACCCCACCACACACACACACAACACACACACACACACACACACACACACACACACAACACACAACACAACACACACACACACACACACACACACACACACACACACACCACCCCCACACACACACACACACACACCACACACACACACACCACACACACACACACAACACACACACACACACGCACACAGCACACAGCACACACACACACACGCACAGCGCACCACCCACCACGCACACCACACGCACCACACGCACACGCACACGCACACGCACACGCACACGCACACGCACACGCACACGCACACGCACACGCACACGCACACGCACACGCACACGCACACGCACCCCACACACACACACACACACACACACCACACACACCACCCCAAAGCCACCTACACACCACATTCAGCACATCGCACCCATTGCGGGAGCAACGACACGACCGCACATGCACGCATGCACACGAACACAGCACGACACGACACATCAACTTGTTACGCACTACGAAATCGACAAACAAACACGCACACATGCACACATGCACACATGCACACCCGCACATGCGCACCCCCACCCACACACACATGCACACACATACACACACGCGCACGCGCACGCGCACGCGCACGCGCACGCGCACGCGCACGCGCACGCGCACGCGCGCCACGCGCACGCACACGCACACGCACACGCACACGCACCGCACGCGCACCACCACACACACACACACCAATTGTGTATGTCTTCCCCACCAATTCGCCGTCGCTGGATCCCTTTTGCGGGGGCTTCGATGCACTGGCTCGGCCATTGACGCTGTGCAGTAACAAATTTGTGCCGACATGTAATTTCTATCTTAATCTTGTTTACGTTTTTTCCTGGGGAAATGGGACACCCATATCGATCCGCTAAGGAAGAAAAGAACTAACACGTCAGACGTGCTGTATTACATGAACAAGATGTTGGCCTCTTCGTTAGAACTTACTGATTGTTACCCCGCTGGGCCGTTAATTGTAGATCGATGCTTTAATTGGATAAGTATGTCAGGTTTCTCCTTGGCTGAGCACATTATCTTCTTCCGCTTCCGGTGTGTTTTGGAATGGCCCCTGCTTCCGTGCTGGCTTCGTGTTTTCGGGCCTGAAATTCGTTCGCGATTGCACACCGCCGCCAGCTATGTATATTTAAAGAGTATACACATGCCTTAATTAGCTCTCAGTGTTATGGTTTCGTCGAAATCGTCCTGGTTCGGTTCCGGAAAGGATACATATTTAAAGTGCTTTTTCGTGGACATATTTACATCGCTTCCGGTGTTCCAGTAAGCAGCGGCAATGCCGAGACAATGATGCGACACTGTCGGCTTAACACTTCCCGGAAAATGTATATCTGTATGCCAGTTATAATTGTAGTCATACTGTTGACGTATGTAACCAGAGTAAACAACATACAGTTCTTGGACATTGTCGTAGATATTAATATGGTAGGATGGTGGAATTATCACAAGTGAGTTGAAACGCCCACCCACATTTACATAACAGGAAACGTGAAAGCGGTTCCGTGTCGACGACCTGCAATGTCTTGATCTTGCTGTGCCCCAACAACCAGCAAAACGCTACTGAAACACCCGAGGACAATGATTTGTGTTCCTTTGTTTTTGGTATTGATATAAATATGAATTACACATTTGGCCCAATAAAGGTGTCAACACTAGAGTGTGATTGTGCAACTTAGTACGTGTCCTGCTACTTATGTTACTAATAATACATAATTGCAAGTTACCCTCCAAAGGATTTGGGGCGCCTCCTAGCAGCAATAAATGATGCGACAGAGTAATAACCCTACTACTACTATGCAGAACACGTGGCCGGGTGGGAATACTGCCCCCACATGTGTTAACACATTTGCCGATGTGTCACGACTCGTGTCGAAAGGTAGACTCGCTTATCAACGCCCTAGGAAATATAAAGCACACTAAAAGTCTACACGCTACATTTATTTTGCACATAGAGCATTACTGTTCTTACAGATTGCTAAGACAAACAGGTCTCCACATTAACTATGCGTGAAACTAATATTGTAATAAGGTAAGGTCTACTGTTTGCATAAACACATTTGTTCAACCTGACGCTAGACATATTTCAACAAACCGTTAGATCAAGCATGCGTCATTACTGTGCCCATTGACAAACGCCCCCCCGCCCCACAAAGCTTTCAAAGCATTGCGAACAAAGTACAACAAAGTACGACTCTGTTTTCCAAAGATAAGGATCAGCGAGTAAAAAAATAGTAAACGAAACGTCCCAGCAATCAAAGGCTGCATTACAGACTTAGATAATTAATGATGTCCATGCGCTGTTACCTTACTTTCACATACGGATTGGTACCATATAGATTGTAGATCTGCGTAGTGTATCTTAAGTCGCATCCGGATTCGAAAGAGAAACAAATAATTCGATGTTTCTGCTTGAGGTATATGGAAAAACAGAAACGATAGACACGCGGGTAGTTGGAACGTTTTGGTATGGAATTGGCTGGGTGGGATGTTTTTATGCGTGTGCACGCATGCATGACGTGCGTGTGCGCGAGCATGTAAATGTGCATGCGTGTGTGCGTGCGTGCGTGCGTGCGTGCGAGCGTGCGTGCGTGTGTGCGTGCGTGCGTGCGTGCGTGCGAGAGCGAATGCAAGAGAAAACAGCAGACCTAGACAGAGACATCACGATATTTCGACCGACCTCGATGGTATGTCGACAGTGGCGCCACTAGCGGGAGCGACGAGGGTCGTCCCAGTTAGAGCGGTTTGTTTACCCCATAGTCCGGCGTGCACAGGATGCCTGCAAACTGTCGGGTGAGGGTAATTCGTTCGACCCCCTACCTTTGACCAGATACTCATTACAATCGAGCAGTTTACGTTCCTGGTTATAACGCTCTCTCCGGTAAATGTTTACACGTTTGATCTACTCCTTGTGTCGCGCGTAGATTTACTCTCCGACATTGTCTCGTTATAACCACGCGAGCTTCTGTACTTGTGTCTAGAAACAAACTGGCTAGTTTCAAAAACCTTGCATTTTTCAGTCAATATTGACATTCGCTCCACAACGACAGAGCAGTGCGTACGGGGTAGGATATGAACCGGTTGAACAAAATGATAATGTAAAATAGTTTAATTAGCAGCAGTGAATTCTGAGTCTCAATCGACAGACAGACAGACAGACAACAACAGCAACACAACGCGACGAAGGCACGACAGACAGACAGAAAACCCCAAAAGTGACAGACAGACAGACAGGACGCGACAGGACAGACAGACAGACAGACAGACAGACAGACAGACAGACAGACAGACAGACAGACAGACAGACAGACAGACAGACAGACAGACAGACAGACAGACAGACAGACAGACAGACAGACAGACAGACAGACAGACAGACAGACAGACAGACTCAGACAGACAGACAGACAGACAGACAGACAGACCGTCAGACAGACAGACAGACCGTCAGACAGACAGACAGACAGACAGACAGACAGACAGAGAGAGTGTGTGGAGAGAAAGAGAAAGTGTGTGCGTGTGCGTGTGCGTGTGCGTGTGCGTGTGCGTGTGCGTGTGCGTGTGCGTGTGCGTGTGCGTGTGCGTGTGCGTGTGCGTGTGCGTGTGCGTGTGCGTGTGCGTGTGCGTGTGCGTGTGCGCGTGCGCGTGCGCGTGCGCGTGCGCGTGCGCGTGTGAGTATGCGTTTGTGCATGTGTCTGTATATATGTGCGTGCGCGCGTGCGTGCGTGCGTGCGTGTATGTGTGTGTGTACGTAAGTGCGTACGTGCGTGTGTGTGTATGTGTGTGCGTGTATGTGTCGAATAAAAAACAATGGGCATCAGACCGCTGTCAGACGTCTACAGATGTCGGCGACATCTCTGTGACTATTGTCGAGTCGTTGCCAGTGATCAGTCGATAACAATGCGGTTGTCAAGCACTGACAGAGCCGCAATGTCATTCCACTGGTCCATGCGTACGTCGGCTCGACTGTTCTCCGAGTACGCTGTTGTCTTCGGTCAAGGTCTGTGTAGTGACCGCCTTCTGCGGGCTCGCGGCTTTCTGAACACCCTGTAAAGGTTACGGGACACAGGGGTAGACATTATAGCCCAGCCGATATATGTATGAATTGTGCGTTTTATTATAGAAGCATGAAATTTGGCACAAACGTAGAGCATACAAATACAAAAATATCTGGATATAGGGCCATCTCAAATTTTGGTTTGAAAGGCATTGGCGGCCATTTTTTCAAGATGGCCGCCGTAAACCTATTTTCTCATATCTGAATAACTGTGTCAAGTAAATCGGTCGTTTTGGTATCTAAACATACGTTTTTGTAGTCAACAATTTTACATATATTACATATAACCTTCTCCGACATAAACATCCGCCATTTTCAAAGATGGCGGCCGCCAAGACTAATTATCCTATATCTCATGATCTACGCCACCCAGAGCGCTAATTTTGTTGTCATAAGATAGGTATGTTGACAGCCGATTTCAGTATAATAAAATATTTTGCATCTGACCATTGTTGACCTTGGTATCCGTCATTTTATAAAATGACGCCCGTTAAAACGAATTTTTCCACACCTTTAAAATGCTTCTGTCAGAACCGTTGTTTGTGTAAAAAAAATTCAAGGTAACGATTTTCAATAATGACCTTCTCCAACATTAACATCCACCATTTTTAAAGATGGCGTCTTTCAAAGCCAATTTCCCTCACGTCTTAAGAACTAAATCACCTAGAGAGATAACGTTGGTGTAAAATTTACGGTTTTACGTGCTGCTATTTTAAATAAGCTACTTTTGACGTAGTCGGACATTCGTGTCGTTCGTTGTCAAAAATGGCGGTTATTTTCTACAGTGGCTATGATGAAACGCTAATGTACTAGCTAGGCTATATTCACGAGAGGAGGATAAAAAATCGTTCCCTTCCTTGCTATGTATGAAAAATTATGTTACCTTCAAAACACCTTGCTGGTTTAACTCATTGTTTATTTTATATAGAGTATAACAACGGCAGAATCATCGTTTGATTCCACGTTTCGTGACATGTCAGCAGAAATATTCGACAGCAGAAACTTACGACGTCGTGTGTGACAGGTCGGTGTGCATGTAACACAAGGGTGTGCACATAGTCCATGACCAAAATGTCATGCAAAATGTGACAGGTCATAGATAGTACACGTACTAGTGTTTATTGTGTCACACATTAGCTAGGAGCACACAGTCCACCACAGTAGCAAAGAGCAGTGCATTGAAGTCCTGCCTTGAGGCACTTACACAGTCCCGTGCATCCCTTCTTGCAACCACAGCGCAGTACTTCTCGACAAGTTTGTGTCGCTTCAGAAAGAGTTGTCCAGCATATTTTCCGGCAGCCATTTTCGTTCCCGTTCTACCCCCATTCACTTGGAGATGGAAGCTCCGGAGTCGCGATCGTCGTCTGTGGCAACAGTCTTCTTGGCCGCAATGCAATCTTTGACGTGGGTAGTTGCAACAGTCCGTTGAACTCCACTCAAATTGTCGGCAGGGTTTTGAAATAGGGATATTTCTGTTCCATAGAAAAAGTCATGTGATGTAGTTGAACTCGGATTGTGGTCGATGTCATACATACATACATACATACATACATACATACATACATACATACATACATACATACATACATACATACATACATACATACATACATACATACATACATACATACATACATACATACATACATACGTACATATACATACATACATACATACATACATACATACATACATACATACATACATACATACATACATACATACATACATACATACATACATACATACATACATACATACATATACTACACATACGCACACGCACGCACACACACACACACACACACACACACACACACACACACACACACACACACACACACACACACACACACACACACACACACACACACACACACACACACACACACACAAGAATAGCGCTTTTCAATTCCGTACAGCGTGCCCCGTAATCCCGTTAAATTAGCGTGATCAGTCGCCAAATTGTCCCGGGCGCAAGACACATTCACCAGCCAAGAAAGCGTGTGTCGTAAGTGTCACGTACTACGACACATGTGAAGGCGTGCGACCGAACGTGCACACCCATACGCTTTAAAGGTCGATCATCACAAGCAGCGCTGTCAACTCGGAATGATTTATATCGGAATCCGACAGCTTTGGAGCTGCCACGTGCCTCAAAAATAGACGATGGAATGCTTAATTTAGCGGACCTCCCGGACCAGTCGACTTAACGAGATGTTAACGAGTTCTCCTTGGAGCGAGTCTCTGCTGCTGATTCTAAGGCCGCGCTGCCATCGAATCGTTATTGTCTTTGTGTTACACACGACATTCCGCTTATATTCTTGCTACAAAATGTATAGTAAGTATGGAACATAATTAGTCACAGTTTGTTGTATTTACTTTCGCCTTTACTTTTATCTGTATGTATATATATATATATATATATATATATATATATATATATATATATATATATATATATCGCCCGTAGGCAACTTCCGGTAAGATTATTTTGAAAGTGATTGGACCATGTGGTATTGTTTACATACCTGTCATCATATAAAACCATAGAAAGTCATGTTTTAAAATGATCACACACCGCCACACGTATATTTACTAAGTCTTGCACAATGTATGCAGAGAAATAGAGTAAGGTAACTGAAAGGTTCCCTATTGCAATGTGCTCCTGCCTCGAACCCCAATGGTCCCGCGGAGCATCTTCATCTCTGTGATGCCAATGTTTCTCTTGTTGTTATTCATTGCCCAACATCTCTCCCATACGTTACGGTGGATCTATTGACACCTTTGGTTTCAGTTGTTAAGGATATCTTCTTATCACACGGGATCCCGTCAGGTTCCGCCAGCTCGACCATGTGGTTTCCATTCGTAAGTCTACGTCTTTGTCGTTTGCGCCATCTTTATCGATTACTGATCCCAGGTACTTGAGACGGTCTACGTTGCTCAGGGCTTCTCCGTTCTGTTGTGTTTGGTCAGCGTTCTCCCGTATTGTCATATATACGTTTTGCAACGTTAATCGTCAGACCACTCACTGTCCGTCAAAACGTTGTTCCACAGTTGAAGTCTCTCTTGGGCACCCACCACTGTCATGTCATTGATAGCCAAGTCATCCGCGTAGACCAGTTCCCATGATGACACAAAACACACTTCGTGGTATATCGTGTCCACCAGCATGTTGAACAGAAATGGGCTAAGTGCTGACCCTTGGTGGAGGCCAATGTCAACTTCGAATCTTTCGATACCACGAGTAAATTGGCACATGCCGATAATTAATACGACAGGGTTTTTGCATGATGTGATCTTTTACGTTTTTCTTAGAACCTACAAGAAGTGATTTGGGCCACATCCTGATATATCACCTGTTACGGTACAGATATTTAAAGAAACACTATCAATTAAAACGGCAAAGAGGCGTCAGTTCTATATGAATTCATCCTCGCCCGCCAGGGGTCACACCCTGCTCGTGTTACATGCAATGTTTAGTATGCGAGTGGATCATTAATTGGGATTCCCACCAGTCGTGTGTCCGTCTTCAAATTGGAGTGAGTATTTGCGCTGTTCTCACGGCTGACGCAGCAACGACTGGTAAAGTTAACTGCTATAATGTTATAGTTCAACTGCTCTCAGTTCTACAGTTTCGTGAGACGATCAGCCGATCTAATTGTGAACTCATGACGGATCTAGATGCGTGCATGCATAACTATTCCGTAAATATTATATAACTACATTTTATGCATGTACACGTTCTTTTTATGCAGAACACTATAAATGTAAATGAATAAACTATGAATCGAGTTGAGCAACCAGGCGTTCTCTTCACCACGCCTCCACTTCCGTGCATAACGCAATTCCAGGGCAGATTTAGCAGCAACGCGACGATAACGAAGACTGATGCAGATGAAAGCGAGCGGAGATGTTTGTCGCTCGCCGAATGGTGATTAACACTTCGCACGCGATCTTTGTCACCGGCAGACTTCCTGACAGTCGAATTTCCTGCGCCGGCTCACTGCGCTGGATGTCGTCTGCATTTCTGTCTCTGGGCACGGGATTAATAGTAAAGCGCGCGCGCACGAGTGTCGTCTGCGTCGTTCTGGCGGGAAACAAGACATGTGTGTCGTCTGCGTCGATCCGGCCAAGTCGTCGTTGTCGTCTGCTACATACGTTTGGCGGGAAAACAAGACGCAAATGTCGTCTGGATCAATACGGCGAGGACACTTCAGATTGATATCGTCTGCACGTTGTACGGCGGGAAAACGTTAACGTCGTCGTATCTGGGTTAATCCCGCTGAAACGAAAACTGTGTTAATGAGATATAGGCAGGCATTCAGGAGTTCAACGGTTAGCAATGTTCCGCTATTTATCCAATATTGTAATCTGTAGTAAGCTTCGGGTGTTTCAGTTCTGAATGCTGACAACTATCTGCAAGCTAACCGTTGAAGAACAGCAAATGCAAGTCTACAGACAGCTGCAGTCCATTATACACATTTCACAAGCAATTCCTGCCAAGTCTCGAAGGGGGCTTTTTCATATGCTGCCGTCACCCATTGGACTTCTTCGTGGACGAAACGATGAATCATTATTAGGGAATGCACCAATTCTCAGTACACTCGCCGAAATGCATATTTAAAAGTCGGCCAGTGCAGTTGTGTTGACGAACGTATTAGCTCACGACGAGGATGACGACACAAGACCGAACAATGTGGACACTAAAGCATACCCTTTAAGGCGTAAGGTGTCAGTGTGCGACGGGAGAAGTTGTTATTTCCTCGGCTTCTAAGTCCTTTGTAACATACAATTCGATTCTGTATTAAAAAATAAAACCAATCATGATACATGGTTTTGAGAGACACATTTATGCGCAGACATTTCCTCAGATATTTCATCATTGCATCTTATAAATTTTTAATATGTCAAACCATAAGATGCCTCGTTAGCAGTTGAACAATTAATTAACATCAAGTAACAAGATAAACCAAACATGACGTCATTAGAAGAACAAAACTATGAAACATAATAAAATATATAATTAAAATGTAGTCGTCATGCGTAGGTGACAAAGTTAGAAACCAAGACGACTTAACCAAAAACTGACATACGACAAACGTGAACGAGCAGAAGACAAACCGACAAGTTGAAGTGAGAATGACAAACTTTGGTCAAGAGACACGGAACACTAAGACGAAATCGCACAACGGAAGACAACATCGTGAGAGAGGCTGAAAAGGTGAACGGTGAAGTAGAGATGACGTACCATAGTCGGCATAAAACACTCAAAATAAGGGACCATTACAAATGAATTCGTCAATAGTAAGGCATGTGCAATTATTGACCCGTCTTATTCTCTTAGTAACTGTACTAACTGATGTCACTAGGTGGCGTCACTGCTGGTGGCGCGCGGTGTTCTGGGAGTGTGTGTGTGTGTGTGTGTGTGTGTGTGTGTGTTGTGTGTGTGTGTGTGCGTGCGTGCGTGCGTGCGTGTGCGTGCGTGCGTGTGTGCGTGCGTGTCGTGCGTGCGTGTGTGCGTGCGTGCGTGCGTGCGTGCATGTGTGCGTGTGTGTGTACGGTTTAATGTAGCCTTCTATACTTAAACCCTCATTTGTGGAAGTTTTTAAACTATGTAACCAATAGTCATAGACGGA
This sequence comes from Ridgeia piscesae, assembly GCA_025642075.2. Lineage (NCBI taxonomy): Eukaryota > Metazoa > Annelida > Polychaeta > Sabellida > Siboglinidae > Ridgeia > Ridgeia piscesae. Next base: position 311,315 of record JAODUO010000119.1, read on the forward strand.
TACAGGGGGCTAGGCTTTTGTAATGTGCCCCCGGTATGCCCGCGCTATTCTTGTACACTCTTCCCTATGTCTTTAAAAATCGATTCAATAGAAGACACACTTGAGGAAAAACAATATTTCCAAAATCAAGAGACGTGACATTTCAAATCAAATGTTATGTTTCTTCTGCATCGCTATATCCACTTTGTTTGTTTGCAACGTCTGCAACTGTTTGGTTGGCGAGTGATGTCTGACCTTTGATTGCGGAGTGTGTTTGTCTGCGTGATGACTTCATCAGCGATAATGTTATAGAGAAAGAACATGTTGCAAGACCAAAGCACAGCAGGCAAACTGATTTCCCGGAACCTCAATACGTTGACAAAGTAGACACAAGATGATAACATACTTAGGATAGGTAGAAACGACGTGGTCCGTTTGGCCTTCTCCGATACGTGTTTGTTTAGATACACACTATCTAGTGGCTGTGTCTCCGAGACAAAGAACTATGTTCTGATAGGCGCGCTATTCCGGAAATGCGTTTCGAGTCTCGCTGCCACGAGGGTGCCGCCGTGAATTATTTCTGAAAGTCGGCCATTTTGAGCCGATACATTCTCCCCACTGAAAGGTCATGCATACTAACAAAGGTAGTTTCTTATTAAAACGAAAAGCGCATTTGCGAAAAGCTTGTCATTCTAATGGCAAGTGCATATGCGTAAGTTCGTGGTAGGTAGGATATCTGTGTAGTTCTAAAAAGGCGGGATTTACGATAGGATTTGGCCAAACGAGCGTCATCTGTCTTGGTTTTATCCAAAAGAAATTGCACGATGTATGGAAACGTTAGCCAATGATGAGAAAAGACAAAGCATACAATCAATTCAGATTAAAACTGTAATCTTAATTGTATATATATATATATATATATATATATATATATATATATATATATATATATATATATATATATATATATACATATATAATATATATATATATATATATATATATATATATATATATATATATATATATATATATATATATATATATATATACAAATTAAGATTACAGTTTTAATCTGAATTGATTGTATGCTTTGTCTTTTCTCATCATTGGCTGGTAGGTATTAACGTTTCCATACATCGTGCAATTTCTTTGGATATATATATATATATATATATATATATATATATATATATATATATATATATATATATATATATATATAGAATTGAGTGTGTGTATGTATGTGATTATATACGCAAATAATAAATACTATCCGACGTTCTGTTGTGTAAAACCTTATTAAAATGTGCACAGCTGCTGAAATATGCATATCTTATATCATGGAGTCTGTTTTCGATTAATGTCACAAGCCTTATCAACGTATCTATACATCTCGCAGAGAACAAACAAGATCACCGCAGATTTGGGTGTGCATAAAATCTGAGGTATTTTATCATGATTATACACCGCACGTGTTGACGAGACATGGACGGACGTGATAGCTAGAAAACTATACATGGACTCTGTCTCACAACCACAAAGACTAGGTTTCCTATGCACAGATGCACGCTTACGCACACGCACATTCGCCCACACCCACACGTAGACGCACATTTAAGCCGACGCTCGACACCACTGTTCCTTCGCAGTGTCTCGAATCATGACATCGGTGAAGATGTTTCTTCGGAGCTTCAGCATTTCAGCACCGCTTGACCATGACGCTGTGTTGGGCCTCGTGATATCGGAACACGGGCGATACTGTTGGCGACTTATCGAGGGGCGATACTGTTGGCTACTTATCGATGCGAGGTACTAAATTATATAAGCATCGACCCCATCTCGAAATCTTGATTTACACCCATTGAGGCTGACCGAAAAAATAACAATTGACCTCTCCTAAATCCAGAAATTGCACTTTCAGTATTGATGGACTGTTCTTATATCTGGGTCCTCAGAAACCAATATTACACATAAATCCACACCCCTTCCCAAAATAACCCCATACATTGTTGGATGCGCCGTATGGGAGCTTACTTGTTCTTTTTGCATGCAATATCTTCACTAAACACCGGAACCACAAAAGACGCGCTCAGACAAGGTGTGCCCGTGAGGTAATGACGCGATTGTAAATGTATGATATTTACACAGGGTCCGCCATGTCTGTTTGTCTGATATCTCAGTGTAGCGTATTCTACGGATTACTCATGATTAAAATCGTCATATCACCCAGTGCACTGAAATAGCAGCGGTTGGTGCGTTGTCTTGGTAACGCAACAGGTAGACAAGACTACGTAATCACTCTTCGTCGCGTGTGGTATCGAAACAGAAATAAGAACGCTTGGCAAAATCGTTGCACGTGTACAATGTTGAACCTACTCGCGGAGAGGAGAAGGCAGATCCACGATTACAAAACGTCTTATTCGTACAACGGGAATCCATTTATGAAGAGATTATTCGTACAATGCGAGTCCATTTATGAAAAAGTTATCCGTATAAATGGAGTCAATTTATGAAGAGGTTATCCGTACAATGGAAGTCCATTTATGAAAAAGTTATCCGTACAATGGGAGTCCATTTATGAATAGGTTATCCGTACAAATGGGAGTCCATTTATGAATAGGTTATCCGTACAAATGGAGTCCACTTATGAAAAAGTTATCCGTACAATGGGAGTCCATTTATGAATAGGTTATCCGTACAAATGGAGTCCACTTATGAAAAAGTTATCCGTACAATGGGAGTCCATTTATGAATAGGTTATCCGTACAAATGGAGTCCATTTATGAAAAAGTTATCCGTACAATGGGAGTCCATTTATGAAAAAGTTATCCGTACAATGGGAGGCCATCTATGAAAAAGTTATCTGTATAATGGGAGTATAATAATAATAGTTCGTCTATCGCGCGATCTCTAACCCAATGTTAATCACTCAGCTTACAGATTAGATATAAATAAATAATAATAAAACATAATAAAAAATATATCTGAATTAAATATACTAATAAATTAATTGTTAGAAAAATATAAATAAATAATCAAATAATCTAAAGGTAACTCAAAAACTCACTAAAATGTTATGTATCTGGCTAATTGGCACCATATGTTCTTTTAAATAAACATGTCTTCAGATGACGCCTAGCGTCAGTGGCAGTTCATTCCAAATAATAGGTCCGATTACACCAAACGTTCGTCTGCCGATGGATTTCAATGCTGGTGTGACTGCTCGCTGAAGTTTGTTATAAAGCTGCCGAAGACGGGGGGGGGGTTGCGTGTTCGTGGATGTAGCAGATGTAATAGGTACTCCGGCGCCAAATCATGGAGTGCTTTATAAATGAAAACAATTACTTTAAACTCAATATGTTGTCTGACAGTCAATCAGTGCAGTTGTTCGAGTACTGGCATGATGTGTGAAGATAGGTGTGAGATCAACCAGGCGGCCTGCTCTGTTGTGTGTCTTCTGGAGACGTGTTAAGTGATATTCGGGTAGGTCCAGCAACAGAGCGTTGCAGTAGTCAAAGCTTGAATGACTAAGGAATGGCAGACATGCTTCGTGATGTAGGTTTATGAATATGTTATCCGTACAATGGGTGTCCATTTATGAATATGTTATCCGTACAATGGGAGTCCATTTATGAATATGTTATCCGTACAATGGGTGTCCATTTATGAATATGTTATCCGTACAATGGGAGTCCATTTATGAA
>JAODUO010000119.1:320000-332500 GCA_025642075.2 Ridgeia piscesae
AGTCCACAGTCGTACCAGAAACTGAGCCTCGCTAAGTCCACACTCGTACTAAACAGATGGCCTCGTAAAGTCCACACTCGTACTAGACAGATGGCCTCGTAAAGTCCACAGTCGTACTAGACAGATGGCCTCGTAAAGTCCACAGTCGTACTAAACAGAGGGCCTCGCCAAATCCATAGTCGTACTAGAGACAGAGCCTCGCCAAATCCATAGTCGTACTAGAGACAGAGCCTCGCTAAGTCCACAGTCGTACTAGAGACAGAGCCTCGCTAAGGCCACAGTCGTACTAGAGACAGAGCCTCACTAAGTCCACAGTCGTACTAGAGACAGAGCCTCGCCAAATCCACAGTCGTACTAGAGACAGAGCCTCGCTAAGTCCACAGTCGTACTAGAGACAGAGCCTCGCTAAGTCCACAGTCGTACTAGAGACAGAGCCTCGCTAAGTCCACAGTCGTACTAGAGACAGAGCCTCGCTAAGTCCACAGTCGTACGTACTAGGCACAGAGCCTCGGTAAGTCCACAGTTGTACGTACTAAATACAGAGCCTCGTCAAGTCCACAGTCGTACGTACTAGACACAAAGCCTCGCTAAGTCCACAGTCGTACGTACTAAACATAGGGCGTCGCTAAGTCCACAGTCGTACCTACTAAACACAGGGCCTCGGTAAGTCCACAGTCGTACGTACTAATCACAGAGCCTCGGTAAGTCCACAGTCGTACCTACTAAACATAGGGCGTCGCTAAGTCCACAGTCGTACCTACTAATCACAGAGCCTCGGTAAGTCCACAGTCGTACGTACTAAACACAGGGCATCGGTAAGTCCACAGTCGTACGTACTAAACACAGGGCATCGGTAAGTCCACAGTCGTACCTACTAATCACAGAGCCTCGGTAAGTCCACAGTCGTACCTACTAAACACAGGGCATCGGTAAGTCCACAGTCGTACGTACTAAACACAGGACATCGGTAAGTCCACAGTCGTACGTACTAAACATAGGGCGTCGCTAAGTCCACAGTCGTACCTACTAAACACAGGGCATCGGTAAGTCCACAGTCGTACGTACTAAACACAGGGCATCGGTAAGTCCACAGTCGTACGTACTAAACACAGGGCATCGGTAAGTCCACAGTCGTACGTACTAAACACAGGGCATCGGTAAGTCCACAGTCGTACGTACTAAACACAGGGCATCGGTAAGTCCACAGTCGTACGTACTAAACACAGGGCCTCGGTAAGTCCACAGTCGTACGTACCAAACATAGGGCCTCGGTAAGTCCACAGTCGTACGTACCAAACACAGGGCATCGGTAAGTCCACAGTCGTACGTACTAAACACAGGGCATCGGTAAGTCCACAGTCGTACGTACTAAACACAGGGCATCGGTAAGTCCACAGTCGTACCTACTAAACACAGGGCCTCGGTAAGTCCAGAGTCGTACGTACTAATCACAGAGCCTCGGTAAGTCCACAGTCGTACCTACTAAACATAGGACGTCGCTAAGTCCACAATCGTACCTACTAATCACAGAGCCTCGGTAAGTCCACAGTCGTACGTACTAAACACAGGGCATCGGTAAGTCCACAGTCGTACGTACTAAACACAGGGCATCGGTAAGTCCACAGTCGTACCTACTAATCACAGAGCCTCGGTAAGTCCACAGTCGTACCTACTAAACACAGGGCATCGGTAAGTCCACAGTCGTACGTACTAAACATAGGGCGTCGCTAAGTCCACAGTCGTACCTACTAATCACAGAGCCTCGGTAAGTCCACAGTCGTACGTACTAAACACAGGGCATCGGTAAGTCCACAGTCGTAGGTACTAAACACAGGGCATCGGTAAGTCCACAGTCGTACCTACTAATCACAGAGCCTCGGTAAGTCCACAGTCGTACCTACTAAACACAGGGCATCGGTAAGTCCACAGTCGTACGTACTAAACACAGGGCATCGGTAAGTCCACAGTCGTACGTACTAAACATAGGGCGTCGCTAAGTCCACAGTCGTACCTACTAAACACAGGGCATCGGTAAGTCCACAGTCGTACGTACTAAACACAGGGCATCGGTAAGTCCACAGTCGTACGTACTAAACACAGGGCATCGGTAAGTCCACAGTCGTACGTACTAAACACAGGGCATCGGTAAGTCCACAGTCGTACCTACTAATCACAGAGCCTCGGTAAGTCCACAGTCGTACGTACTAAACACAGGGCATCGGTAAGTCCACAGTCGTACGTACTAAACACAGGGCCTCGGTAAGTCCACAGTCGTACGTACTAATCACAGAGCCTCGGTAAGTCCACAGTCGTACCTACTAAACAAAGGGCCTCGCTAAGTCCACAGTCGTACCTACTAAACATAGGGCGTCGCTAAGTCCACAGTCGTACGTACTAAACACAGGACCTCGGTAAGTCCACAGTCGTACTAGACAGAGGGCCTCGCCAAATCCACAGTCGTACTAGAGACAGAGCCTCGCTAAGTCCACAGTCGTACTAGAGACAGAGCCTCGCTAAGTCCACAGTCGTACTAGAGACAGAGCCTCGCTAAGTTCACAGTCGTACTAGAGACAGAGCCTCGCTAAGTCCACAGTCGTACTAGAGACAGAGCCTCGCTAAGTCCACAGTCGTACCAGAGACAGAGCCTCGCTAAGTCCACAGTCGTACGTACTAGACACAGAGCCTCAGTAAGTCCACAGTTGTACGTACTAAATACAGAGCCTCGCCAAGTCCACAGTCGTACGTACAAAGTCTCGGTAAGTCCACAGTCGTACGTACTAAACAAGGGCCTCGCTAAGTCCACAGTCGTACGTACTAAACACAGGGCCTCGGTTAGTCTAGCGCAATATATTATTACAATACATTTCCAAAGCCAAAGGGAGCCATGGCCCAATACCCGGCCTAAATACCCCGCCTAAATACTCCGCTGCCCACATGCTCCGTTGCATCCAACGATTGAATTCCAAACATAACAGCGGAGGAAATTATTCTTAACATTTCCGCGAACCGAGATGTTGCGTTGCCTAGGAACAGCAGCGAAATGTAGTGACGTGACAGGGAAATCTTTGCAACGAAGTGAATCCGCTCATCAATCTACTGCCATTGAAAGTGGGATTCCGTCGACAGACGAAACAAAGCAACCGAGATCGTATTTGTTTTCGCCCAGTGCACTTGACTGGGGGGTAAGCGATAGTGTAGTGGGTAACACACCCGCCTGGCATGCCGGCGCTCAAAGATCAATACCGGGACCGGACGGCGGACAGGACAGGCATGATAGCCTATGTTTGGTGTAAACGCTTGCCTTCAACATTAGGGACTGTGAGTACCTCATGACTCGGACATCACGTTTCAATTTGTGTCATAAAAGAACCCCCGATGACGCGAAACATCCTGGCAGTTGCCAGCATAGAAATAGCGTTAATATTGTCGAAAAAGCTTACTAGTTGAATTAGACCTCGTAAGATCATGCCATTGTAACCACAATATATAGGCAAGCCTGCGGACTATAGCCAGCTAATAAAACATTGCTGCGTGCGTGCTGGAAACAACCAAACAATCACGTGTCATTTGCCCTTTATCGCGGCTCTGTGAAAGGGCGTGTCGCGCCGCTGGCGTCATCAGCGTCGTTGTCATGGAAATACATTTCTTACAAGTGTTTCTAGTTTTTCACACTTCAAAGAAGTCGACAAAAATGTGTTAGCAAAATCAATCACCGTTGACACATCTGCGCTTGTCACGAAATTCACACACGTATAGTGTGTTTTTCTCCGTACCTGAGATTGGCATAAAAGTAATGACAAACTGACGCATCAAAGACAAGCTGCAGTCAACCTAAATAACCCACCTGATTCACGTCAACGGCGCAAGTCGTTTCATCGTAGATTAACGCACTACTCGCTTCTTTCCAGACAACCCAGGGTCAGTGTCAGTCGCCGTCTGTCGGAGCCCTGGGAATAGCTTTACGTTGTTTCGACTGTTAAACATATCCTTTCAACAATGTAGGCCCTATATCTTAATGCATGACACTTTCATAATGTTGTCGGTCCCATATAGTTAAAAAGTGTTTTAATCTCAGGCTTTATGTATGTATGTATGTATGTATGTATGTATGTATGTATGTATGTATGTATGTATGTATGTATGTATGTATGTATGTATGTATGTATGTATGTATGTATGTATGTATGTATGTATGTATGTATGTATATGTATATATGTATTTTTATGTATGTATGTATGTATGTATGTATGTATGTATGTATGTATTTTGTATGTATGTATATATTATATATATATATATATATATATATATATATATATATATATATATATATATATATACATATATATATTATAATATATATATATATGTGTATATACACATACATATAATTTATATATATATTATATATAATAATAATAATAATATTGACTTCTATTGCGCCAATATCCTCAAAGATCAAGTGGCGCGACAAAACCAAGGAATTAAGCAAACTCGTAATCGTAAAGCAATGCGTGAGTCGTCAATGGATGGATGAAGAAGCTAGGAGACTAAGGAGGATAGGCAGCATTAAAGAGATAGGTTTTTAGGCGTCGGTGGAATGAAACTAAATTACCTTGTGATTTAACACTGGCAGGAAGCGAATTCCACACCGTTGGTGAGGCAACCGAGAAAGCTCGGGTCCCGGCTTTCGTTTCCACCTGTGCACTATTGCATCATTTTCAAGATTTGTACAATTTTTGATACGCTGAAGTTTTGCTATATCCTTGTTTGCGGTATTGTAAAGGAGGGAATTGCAGTAGTCAAGTCTGCTGTTTACTAGAGCTGTTGCGATGGTTTTAGCAACGGAAAGTGTTATAAACCGGCGAATACGGCGAAGATCACGGATATGGTAAAAACAGCAACGGCATGTTTTCGCTATATGTTGTTTGAAATTGAAGTTTTCATCAAACGTTACTCCGAGAATTAAAACTGAAGCGGCTGGTGTGATACTCTGACTCAGGATATGTATCGGGGAAAAGCCATCGAGTTTTGCACGCTGCGTTGAGGTACAAATGATGAGAAATTCGGTCTTATCTGCGTTTAGCTTTAATTTACTGTTTTTCATCCAAAGGGAGACATCTTGGAGACAATCCCTGAGCTTGTTTAGGGAGCAACAAGTAACTGGTGTGGTCAAATAAATGTATAGTTGTGTATCATCTGCATAACGGTGATGATCCAGGTTGTGATTCTGGATAACAGAGCTTAGTGGTGTTGTATACAGAGTGAAAAGCAAGGGCCCCAAAACAGAACCCTGGGGACACCACAAGAGGTGGGCAGCATGTCTGAGAAGCAGTTACCTATTTTAATGGCTTGCCGTCTATCAGTAAGGTATGAAGTAAACCAGCTCAGGGCTGTGCCAGATATCCTGTACCACGTTGATAAGCGTATAATGAGAATGTCGTGGTCAATGGTGTTGAAAGCGGCGGATAGGTCAAGCAGGGTCAGTGCAGTAACTTTGCCATTATCAATGTTAAGGTTTATGTCATTGTGTAATTTTAAAAGAATAGTTTCTGTTGAGTGAAATTGTTTATACGCAGACTGTGACGCATTGGTTAAACCATTTATGTAGATGTGAGAATTGAGACGATTTGCTACAACCTTTTCAAGTATTTTTGAAATGAAGCTAAGGCTGGAAATAGCCCTATAGCTGTTTAGTTCTTCTTTTGACAGAGTTGTCTTCTTAAGCACTGGGTTTACATGCGCACATTTTAAATCTTCAGGAAATAAGCCCGAGCAGAGTGATGCATTTATTACGTCTGTTATTGGTTTAAGTAAAACGTCCAGGCATGCTTTCAGTAGTATGGTCGGAAGTGGGTCAAGATCACAGGATTTACTTGGTGACGACATGATTATTTTTCTCACTTCAGCAGTTGTGGTTGGTTCAAACGATGCGAGTTGAGAATTTAGTTGTGGAAAGTCAGCATTTACACTGTCTGGGGTGTGATCTGTGAAGGTTGAATGTATCAGGCTGATTTTGTCGTTAAAATGACTTGAAAAAGAGAGTTACACAGTGACTTGATTGATATACATACACACACACACACACACACACACACACACACACACACTATATATATATATATATATATATATATATATATATATATATATATATATATTTTATATATGTATATGATGTGTATGTATGGTATGTATGTATGTGTATGTGTATGTCATGTGCAGTGCATGTGCATGTCATTTCATTGCATGTCAGTCATTATTATGTATGTCATATAATAGTAATGCTTGTTCTTTATATATATATATATATATATGTATATATATGTGTATATATATATATATATATATATATAAATATATATATATATATATATATATATATATATATATATATATATATATATATATATATATATATTAGAATGGAGTTCACAGGCATGGCAGCAAGAATCTGGAGACGGTTGGTTGAAGCCACTAGTGTTCGACCCCAGTGGCCGACATGAGTGTGTGAGTGAGTGAATAAGTAAGTGAGTGGGTGGGTGGGTGAGTGAGTAAATGAGTGAGTGGGTGGGTGGGTGGGTAGTGAGTGAGTGACTGAATGAATGAATGAGTGAGTGAGTGAGTGAGTGAGGGAGGGAGGGAGAGAGAGAGTGAGTGAGTGAGTGAGTGAGTGAGTGAGTGAATGAATGAATGAATGTGATGATGAGTGAGTGAAGTGAATGAATGAATGAATGAATGAATGAATGAATGAATGAATGAATGAATGAATGAATGAATGAATGAATGAATGAATGAATGAATGAATGAATGAATGAATGAATGAATCAATCAATCAGTGAGTGAGTGAGTGAGTGAGTGAGTGAGTGAGTGAGTGAGTGAGTGAGTGAGTGAGTGAGTGAGTGAGTGAGTGAGTGAGTGTGAGTGAATGATGAATGAGCGAGCGAGTGAGTGAGTGAGTGAGTGGATATGTGAGTGAGTGGGTGTGTGAGGTGAATGAGTGAATGAGCGAGCGAGTGAGTGAGTGCCATCATTTAGAAACAAATTGTGTGAAAATACTTAAAATAAAGAGTTCATAATGCTACGTGAATGGTGCCAGTACTATTAACTTTGGAAAACCACATAGTCGAATGGAACTATTCGTGTTTTTATGACAACTCCACTTGATAGCACGGTTTTCTACATTACACATTTTCACACTTTACACAAACAACTCTGAACATCAGTCATCATATCTGTTTAATTGATATCCGAGAAGCACCCTGCTTACCAGATGTTTTGCATGGTATACATACACACAAGACAGCCATTCATGTCAATAATTGGTTTATCTTGTGTGAAAACAACATTTACGTTTCCGAACGCTACAATTGAATGTCTTTCAAACATGAATATTTCAGTACCAATATATTTATATATAATGTGTGTGTTCTTCCATTTGGCCTTTATGTCACCACAATACCATAAAAGGGATTATTTTTTACAGGTTTATTTAGCATTGGCACTGGATCTTGAAGGTTGTGGAAGAGAACAAATTCTTAACAACAGCCGCCATTTTCAGGTCCCACCCAATTGCGAAAAGTGCAGACGAAAAAAGTCATTGGCACTGTGAATTACAAGACAGACATGTCTTTCTTGACGGGTTGACTTATTTTCGTGTAGCAAACGCTGAAAAATATTTAATTTGCTTCAGCACTTATTGACGATGTTTATTACTACATCCTCTACATTTAGTAACAAATCATGTCGTTTTTCTCACTCCGAGTGTCGCAATACGCAAAAGGGAAGTCTTTAATCGGTCTGGGTGCTTCACAAAGGCACAACTTTGGCTAAAGAATACACTTGTTTTCACGGCAAAAACATACACTGATCGGAATGATGCGCTTCCCCTTTCGACCCGGCCTGAACTACATATCGCCTGTGATCCAGCGGTATTAGTAGGTAAGTAAATTACCATCGCCTAGTGGCGGCTAAATGCCAAGCGGTCGTCTTCTCGTCGACAAGCATCTGAACTCTGCTACGTGACCATGACGTGAGGGCGTGGGAGTGTCCACGGCGTGTGACGGGCGGATGTCCCTGTATAATTTCTGCCCACCTGTCGTTTGGCCGTTAACCGTATTTAAACCCCGGAAGGAATTCCCAAAACAAAAATGTTATTATCGGTTAATTTAACCGCGCGTGTCCTCGGCATGTGACCACTGGTATTTCCGGAAATGGGCCCAACATGCGCAACACAAAACACGCCTTGACATTTACAACCGTTTAACCTTTCCCAGACGTCGTGCACTGTAAGACGTGGCCATCCGCTAAACTGTTATGTCTGTCTCCTGTCTTCTTCTCCAAAGTGGTTTACGGTAGTTGGTAATGTCATCGAATTATCGTCTCATTGACCTGCATCTAGCCGTCTTCTCTCGGTCTTCTCTCGGGGGCTCTAGTGGCCTGTTAGTTAACCTTTAATCCTGCCATTTTGTTGTCCCCCTCTTGTTGTCCCTGACGTCAGGGGTCATGGTTACTGTCATATTTTCTTCGTATTTTCTTTCCTCGTTCCCCTTCTGTCAGAGCGTTCTCTATCAACATTCTCCAACTCATTCTATCTTCTGCTGTTGGTCTCCGTTCTCCTCCCACTCTTTCCAGACCTCTCTTAACGCAGTCCTCCCACTGCATTCTCGGTGTTCCTCGCCTCCTTTTCCGATCCACTTAACGTGTTAGTATGTATGTATGTATGTATGTATGTATGTATGTATGTATGTATGTATGTATGTATGTATGTATGTATGTATGTATGTATGTATGTATGTATGTATGTATGTATGTATGTATGTATGTATGTATGTATGTATGTATGTATGTGTGTGTGTGTGTGTGTGTGTGTATGTATGTATGTATGTATGTATGTATGTATGTATGTATGTATGTATGTATGTATGTATGTATGTATGTATGTATGTATGTATGTATGTATGTATGTATGTATGTATGTATGTATGTATGTATGTATGTATGTATGTATGTATGTATGTATGTAGTAGTATGTATGTGATGTAGTAGTAGTATGTATGTATGTATGTAGTATGTAGTATGTATGTATGTATGTATGTATGTATGTATGTATGTATGTATGTATGTATGTATGTATGTATGTATGTATGTATGTATATGTATGTATGTGTGTGTGTATGTATGTGTATCTTGTATGTTGTATGTGTATGTATGTATGTTACAATTAGCATGTATGTATGTAATATCATACATGTATTATGTATGTATGTATGTATGTGTATGTATGTATGTATGTATGTATGTATGTATGTATGTATGTATGTATGTATGTATGTATGTATGTATGTATGTATGTATGTATGTATGTATGTATGTATGTATGTATGTATGTATGTATGTATGTATGCATATATACGAATATGCTCGATCCTAAACAAGTACATATAGTGTATACCCTGTTTATAGATTTCTGTCTAAGGACATCGTTTCCACACAAATTACGCCAATTTGTATTAATATCCACATACACATTAGGCTATACTTGTTATGTCACAGATAACTTTGGCTACAAGCCTAGAACCCATCGGGAGGAATTGGCGTCACATATTATAGGAAAAAATAGAACTAAAAAGCGACAACCTTTCCGTGCGTCTAATAAGCGGCTCTGTCGGTCACTACACGTGCGTTACATCGATTGGACATGTCTCTTGTCGTCGTAGACACTGAAAGCTTGCATTTAGCGCTGTCGTTTACGTCCGACCTGTAGTCACACATCATGAGTGACCGACATTAATCCGCCACGAATAAACCCGACTCGGGCGAAGCGAGTCAGGCACAAATCGATACAGTAAATTGTACGTTTTCTTCTGACTTTTTTCGCGTCGCGAAGGTAAATGCGAAGCCGAGAAGCTGTCACTCGGTTTAATAATGTCGCCTAGGCCGACTATTGTCGGTTGCGATGAAAATAGCTCTTTTCCGATTATACAAAAGGCGCTTGCCAATTGCGTAGGATCGCTCAACTCATAGACTGGAGACGGCAAGAAAACTAGCGCCAGCGGCGGTAGTTCTTTGAACTACTCGTTGTAGCAGGTTGGGAGATCGATTTTGTTGGGTGGAGGCGTGCGTGGGTGGTAGTGTGAATGCGAGCGAGTAAGTGAATGAATGGGTATTTTATTAGATAAGTAACGGAATGAATGAGCGTGTGTGTGTGTGTGTGTGTGTGTGTGTGTGTGTGTGTGTGTGTGTGTGTGTGTTGTGTGTGTGTGTGTGTGTGTGTGTGTGTGTGTGTGTGTGTGTGTGTGTGTGTGTGTGTGTGTGTGTGTGTGTGTGTGTGTGTGTGTGTGTGTGTGTGTGTGTGTGTGTGTGTGTGTGTGTGTGTGTGTGTGTGTGTGTGTGTGTGTGTGTGGTGTTGTTTGTGTGTGTGTGTGTGTGTGTGTGTTGTGTTGTGTTGTGTGTGTGTGTGTGTGTGTGTGTGTGTGTGTGTGTGTGTGTGTGTGTGTGTGTGTGTGTGTGTGTGTGTGTGTGTGTGTGTATCTGTGTGTGTCTGTGTGTCATGTCTGTGTGTGTTTATATGTGGGTGTGTGTGCGTGCGTGTGTGTGTGTGTGTTTGTGTGTGGGGGTGGTGTGTGCGCGCATGCGTGCGTGCCTGAGTACGTACGTACGTGCATGTGGTTGACCCAGTAAGTCATCAGTCGATGAAAGTGGTGACGCGATGGAAGGGAGGGGAGACAAACCCGAGAAGACGCTCATGGGGACCGACGCCACGACTCGTAGAAAGACATGAGCGAGCGGATACATGACACACAGCCGAGACAGAACGCACAAAGACATCCGTGCACAGGGAACACGTGCCTCCCTCAAAGTGGCCCCACAGAGATCACGCTGCCCCCCACTAATGCCATGTGTATGACCGCGCGTGGGCAGTACAGTCAAGTACAGTCAAGTGCAGTCAAGTGTAGTCAAGTGCAGTCAAGTGCAGTCAAGTACAGTCAAGTACAGTCAAGTACAGTCAAGTACAGTCAAGTACAGTCAAGTACAGTCAAGTACAGTCAAGTACAGTCAAGTACAGTCAAGTACAGTCAAGTACAGTCAAGTGCAGTCAAGTGTAGTCCAGTGCAGTCAAGTGCAGTCAAGTGCAGTCAAGTGCAGTCAAGTACAGTCAAGTACAGTCAAGTACAGCCAAGTACAGCCAAGTACAGTCAAGTACAGTCAAGTACAGTCAAGTACAGTCAAGTACAGTCAAGTACAGTCAAGTACAGTCAAGTACAGTCAAGTACAGTCAAGTACAGTCAAGTGCAGTCAAGTGTAGTCCAGTGCAGTCAAGTACAGTCAAGTACAGTCAAGTACAGTCAAGTGCAGTCAAGTGTAGTCCAGTGCAGTCAAGTGCAGTCAAGTGCAGTCAAGTGCAGTCAAGTACAGTCAAGTACAGTCAAGTACAGCCAAGTACAGCCAAGTACAGTCAAGTACAGTCAAGTACAGTCAAGTACAGTCAAGTACAGTCAAGTACAGTCAACTACAGTCAAGTACAGTCAACTACAGTCAAGTATAATCTGTGAATCCTCGACCCCGTCCTCGGTACAGCGAGTCCCGCCCACCGCCACTCCGGGTCCACCGCCCGGGGCCGGAGCATGCACGTGTCCGCCCGGGTCCCGTGCGCGTTGCGTGCCCGGTCTCGTGGCGCCCAGTGTGAGCTGGTACAAGATCCAAGTACGGCTGGGTTACTGACACAAGAACAACGCTTACACTTGCTCTCGTAACCAAAGTTAGCGCGGTGTATGTAATCGGTATAGCGTTTGCCCCTGTCTGCTCGTAGTGTTCTTGATACTGCGGCGGTCGTGCGGTGATTGGCCATATCCAGCGTCGTGGAGTGTCCAGCAGACACTGTCCGAACTGCCGGTCACAGGCTCGTCCGGTCAGTACTTAAACCATCGAAAGTATTCGGACGCGTCTGTCAGATTAGACGTTCTCGTCAACACAGCACGAAAACAGGAAATTTGAAGGTTGCCACAAGTGTGATTAGTTCTGCAAAAGGAACGGAGCAGACGTGGTTCGAGGAGACGAGAGTTGTCACGAACGTTTGGTGACGATTACGCTACAATACGCACCGCGGCCTGAGTAATGACACGTAACCACAACTATCTTCAGCTGACGTCATTTGCGGTTTCTCGTGAAACAGAAAACTCTGGTTTCCGGGTGGTAACTAAAAACCTTTTACATAAAAATCTCGTAAAAAAGCAAACAAACGTTGCCATGAATTGACGAATGAATGGACGTTATTTCAGCAGCAACAACAACAATACATCCACATTGCGGTGAACTGCTGTTGCTGAAAGGACACGGCTGACGTCATAGACGTATACGTCGCCATGCCCTTCTGAATCTGCTTGATGCATCGACGTCTGAGACGTCCGAGGCCTAACATAACAATCACTCGCCAGCTGCTGGTATTTGTCTGCTTATATTGTTTAATACACGAGTACTAATACACACCGCAAAACCA
>JAODUO010000119.1:337500-347500 GCA_025642075.2 Ridgeia piscesae
ATGCAGCATCTAACAGTAACGCGGGTGTGTACCGGGTAGGTGTATTTAGTATTTACCCCCTACAACTACACACTTTACGTTGTTACGGTCGACGCTCACCGCGGTTCAACACGGCCTCTCAGTTGATAAACAAATCGTTTTTCCACAGCAAACGTCAGTTACTTAAAAACTATTTATATGTCGTCACTGTAAAAAAGCATACACAAGACAATGTGATTGTTTTTGGGAGGCGTCTAGCCGCCGAGAAAACATACGAGTTGTATTCACGGCAGGCGTTGACGCGGAACGTGGATACCGCAGGTGGTTTATACGTGCGAGTAGACATGGGGACCATTGCACCTATCACGTCTAACTATGACACCAATACGAGCTGGAATAACATGTAACTCTCTCTTCTCTTTCTCTCTCTCTCTCTCTCTCTCTCTCTCTCTCTCTCTCTCTCTCTCTCTCTCTCTCTCTCTCTCTCCTATCTCCCTCTCTCCTCCTCTCTCTTCTCTATCTCTCTCTCTATCTCTCTCCCTCTCTCTCCCCTTTCTTTCCCCTATCTCTCTCGCTCTCTCTCTCTCTCTCTCCCCTTGCTCTCCCGTATCTCCCCCGTTCTCTCCCCTTTCTCTTCTCTCTCTCCTCTCTCTCTCCGTCTCTCTCCCTCTCTCTCCCCTCTTCCTCTTCTCTCTCTTCTCTCTCCCTCCCTCTCTCCTCTCTCTCCCTCCCTCCCTCTCTCCTCTCTCTCCCTCCCTCCCTCTCTCATCTCTCGCCCCTCTCTCCCCCTCTCTCCCCCCTATCTCTGTCGCTCTCTCCTCTCTATCTCTCCCTCTCTATCTCTTCCCTTTCTCCCCTATATGTCTCGCTCTCTCCTCTCTTTCTCTCTCCCTCTCCCCCTATCTCTGTCGCTCTCTCCTCTCTATCTCTCTCCCTCTCTATCTCTTCCCTTTCTCCCCTATATCTCTCGCTCTCTCCTCTCTTTCTCTCTCCCTCTGCCCCTCTATCTCTCTCTCTCTCTCTCTCTCTCTCTCTCTCTCTCTCTCTCTCTCTCTCTCTCTCTCTCTCTCTTCAACAACCTAATACCGCCACGTATTATACGTGTCCTATTCTCTAAACTCTCTACACAAGTTTTTCGATTCGTCAACTGGACCGTCGACACATGTCAGTCTCAGTCGTCCATCACACGGGCCGTCAGACAGAAACAATCACCTACCACCAACTAGCTCCTTAAGTCGGCACGCCGGTAGACACGTCAAACGTCACAGAAGACAAACGGCGTTACCATGGCGACAGTTGACGCACGCGCCACGACATAAAAACAGTACACAACGCGGCGTGAGATATTACTGTTACGTCGTGACGACATCAGTCGTTAATGGTGGCTCATGTAACACCTCAGGCGCGAGGAGACGTCACTCAGGGACCGAAGAAGGCGGGGAGGTTGGGAAAGTCGCTCAAACGTGTCACCCATCCCCGCTAGATGTCTATTTTAAATTACCCTTTTAACCCAATCGCACCGCAAGATATTAATAACGTGTTTTTTGTTGAAACAGTATTTTTGTGTATATTTTAAACTGTTTACTGACGCCTATATTCTGCACTGTCATCGTTTTTGTCAACAGTAGAACGTGTGCGTATCAAGAGTAACGTAAAACGTAACTAGAAATACGCGCACGCTTTCACCCAAGCAACAGGCAAGGGCACTATAAAAAGTCCAGACAACGTCAGTCATCATTAAATAAATAAAACACACGTTGTTTTGTTTGTCAGGATATTAATGTGTTCCTTCGTGATTTATTACCTGTCAGTCTTTTTATCTGTCCCGAACAGCACTGATCTGTATGGAATGTTCGCCGCATTGAAACAAGTTCGTTCCGCATCATAAATGTTCAACAATTGGCATGTTACATAATAACATATTGAAAGGTACATAACAACACCATTGTTATAAACGGTCATTCTTTTAAATATTAAGAAGCGTGGGCAAGAAACCAATAAACGATTGCCACGCGATGCCAAGGTTTTGGTCGGGCAGTTGGGTTGTTCGCTACTGGCGTTGCTTAGGAGAGATGTCGGGAGACATTTGGATGAGAGAAGCGAAGGACAAAAATGGTTGTCGTAAGTTGCATTCCCAATGCCCACATATCCAGAGATGAAGTTCTCGCTCCCGAATTGGAATCCATATCCATGCTCAGTCACTGAAGGCTGACTTTGTCTCCCAAGGAAGGTGATATGGTGTTCCAATGAGCAGGTATGTAAGGCAGTGAAGCGTAACTCATCGTGAACATTCATAAAGACTAATTACTGTAAGTTCACACACCATATCGCGAGAAATGTAGTTTTCAGGGCCAACAGTTACACGAGATGACGTGTAGACTGGTTCAACAGCGACTACAGCTCACCGTCGCTGTCAGGTCACTGTCGGTGTGTTTGAAGAATGGGGAGTCACACTTCTCTATCGATTATACACCTCACCAACGACCAGGAAGTAACCGCGAAGTCAAATCCAGGCTTAGATCTACATGTCTGTGAGAGGACACATTTTCTCCCGGCCTAATGCAACAGTTGCGCCATCTGTTGATGAAAGACATATAACGTACAGTACTCATAACAGCAACACGTGATTTTGCTTATACTAGTAACAATCTCGTGTACCTTTTGTTCACATTGTTGAAACAAAAGAGTGAGTTTTGGAAACATTTTTTTGTTCAGGAACTCCGTTGTATTTACCTGATGTTGTCAGTTAACTGAAGACATTTAGTGCCTTAATTGTTTCCTCCATTTTTTGACAATTTTATTATTAGCCTACACGTACCGATTATGTGATTGTCAAGTATTTTTTATTTTGTACCTCCGAGTTCTGGGGATCATTTCACTAACGTTGTTAAGAGCTCTTTAACACGATTTTGCACTTTAATAACAACTTTCATCCTTAACAGTGAGCTTGAATACCTGGAAAAATTTCGACACCACGACGTGTCACCGGGACATTGTCATTGGTGTGTCATGAAACAGTGTCCTCGATAAGACGGCAGTGGATATTTGCGTTTTGGAAAAAAAAATTCATTTAACAACTGATTTTTTAAGGATGAATTTTGCTTAAGAGCTCCTTATCTTAGTAAAAGATGTCTCATTAGGTAGGCGAAAAAGAAGTGATTTTGCTATTAATAATTAAAATATTCTCTATCGGAAAAAGATTATGCAATATTGCATGTCCGTGTGATTGCAACAGGTAGTGGACATTGTCCGTGCACTAGATGGACACTGGAAAGTGGCGCTCAACGCGGGAAGCTGCCACATGTAGCATCTACATCGGCGGGTCTTCTATCCGTGGCTTCACTCACCTATCGATTCCTTCTATCGCCCGCGCGAGGCCCGCTCGCCGCTGATCGACTAGTGCTGACGTCACGCGTGTCGTAATCGATAAACGGAACTACTTAACGCGCGGCGCCTCTGACGACGCCCACGCGCATGTTGACGCGCATCGTTAACCCTTTGCCTCCCCGGTTCACGTGTTGGCGGCTTGATGCGCGTGCTGACCTAACGACGTGTCGCTGTGATGTTAACGCATAACCTCTTTGAAGAATTAGCCGCTCCGAGAAATCAATACCGACTTATCGTAGCCTCGATGGACACGCATGTGGTTGAGATGAAGACAAATCGACTCAATGTGTTATGTAAATAAAGTAAATAATATTAATAACTTAAATTGATTTGATAGGAGGGTTAGGAGCGGGGGATACCAGTTCATGGCGAATGATCGCTACTTAATATTGATCTGTGAACCGTAAATACTATTACAACGAACTCAACGGAACCCCACCAGACACTGCGAACACAGCGCAGCAAACACGGCGAGTTAAGTGCACCAGGCACTGCGAACACAGTGCATGTCGTCCTGCGAACACAATGCACTACGCACGGCGAATATACCACACACACAGCGAACGCAATATAATATCTATAGCGAACACAAACTTGCAAAATACAACACCTAAGTAACATGACACAATGAACATGAGAACGCAACACGATGCTCGCGGGCAAACTAAACACAACTGGCACCGTGAACACATGCGACAAACACAGCGATAAGCGTTGCAACACATTTAACACAATACATTAAAAACGACGCACACATACACATACACACACACACACAGCACCACACACGCACCACACACACCACACACACACACACACACACACACACACACACACACACACACACACACATACACACACACGCACGCACGCACGCACGCAGCACGCGCACACATACACACACCACCACACACACGCACGCACAACACACACACACACACACACACACACTGGGTGGCGGGGGGGGGGGCAGTCAGCCGCTGTCAGTTTACCGGTATACAGAGGTGCTCTAGGGGCCTTGAGAGGTCAACAGAAGCCCTGGGTGCAGCGCACCTACGTCACTGGCACAAAAACTAACGACACGGCGGACACTGAAGCGAGAGATCGCATGCAATCGACGTCTCTGTGTGGAATTGATAAGTAGACGTCCTCCGTGTGTGTCGAGTTGTCTACGTAGGTAGGTACACGGCCACTGTACGCCCCGCCTAGATAGTCGCGAACCCTGGATGGTATTCATGACGTCGTGACCGGGTGGCGCACCCTCGGTCGGCCTGTGAACCGATGTGCGACGGCATGTGACGAAGCGTTACACGTCATTGGGCCGTTGGTGGAGAGACGGGAATGTGTCATGTGTTTTATACCCGCAGCGGGCCAGAATCTGCCGTGAACATCGCCAAGAGAAACAACACGTGTTGTTTGCTCTGTGTTCACGTGGAACCTGTTTTGGCATCTGTCCGAAGCAATGAGTGAAGTAAGCAATCAGAGTCCGCTGGAAGAGAGAAGCTTGTGCATAATTCATCACCTATGTATGCGACTGATTTAGTAGGTTGAATATATAAATCTCGACTTCGTCACATGTCCGATATGACGCACGCACGCACACACATACGCACGCACGCATGCACGCACGCACGCACGCACGCACGCACGCACCACGCACACACATGCACACAATACACACACAGCACACACACACACACACAAGCACACGCACACACGCACACCGCACGCGCACGCACACGCACACGCACACACACACGCGCACGCGCACGCGCACGCGCACGCGCACGCGCACGCGCACGCGCACGCGCACGCGACGCGAGGCACGGCAGGCACGCACGGCAGCAGCACGACACACACACACACACACACACACACACACACACCCGTATAGCATCGCCACGTTGCAGTTTGTTTACATAACAACACAAACGCCACGTGTGCGCTCTCAAGCGAGACCGGGCGGGGGGGGCTGGAACCAATCCGCACGCCTCACACAACCACCGGTGTTCACATGCCTGTGTACTGAGCATATGCACTGCATGAGCAAGCGCGTGCGTACCTGAGTACGTACATGCTTGTGTGTGTATGCAGTCAAAGAGTTGTCAAGAAGGACTGACACGCCCCGACACGTCAATGGGGTCGACGTGGCGATGTCAGAAAAAGAAGAAGTGTCAGTTTTTTCCTCCATTAGAACGCTCAAGGCCGGTGACCTCATTACGTCGAGTAACAGAATCTACGATCGCGAGTCACGCTACGAGTGCACGCGGTAATTAGGGTCTACAACATGGACTGCATCTACGGGGCTAGCACTAGTAGACGCTTGACGATTCAGCATCGATCCGGCGTAAGCTATGAGTGGGTATATCTAATACATAATAAATAACATACAACAGAAGTACGCGCGCCGTAAGGTGGCATTTACATAATGTAATAACCATGGACTCGTAGCGTAACAAGAAGACAGTGCGAATATATTAATGACTACAGAATGGACTCGTTGGGCACCGAAGAATGAATATGTTAGACTGTTTGTAAATGTGTGGCTGCTTTGTTCATTTGTTTATTGGGGCGTGTTTTAGACGATAGTTCTACTCAATCTTCTTGTATTGATACTGTCATATCCGTTCTGTTATCCTGCTGCACGGAAGTTGCTGCTTCAAACAGGTATTCTTTGGGCTTAGCGTATACGGGAACGACATAAGTGAAGGATAAACGTTACTTTCTGTTTCGTAAATACACATTTGCTAAATCTGTGCAGATAGCAAACATTTGTGTTTATATTACGAACTAATACTTAATATTAAATTACTGTTATGAAACAATAAATCGTTTAACAACGAAAAACTCGTCCGCAGCAGCGAGATTACTAGTTAAGGTTATCATCGTCATCATAACTAGTAATGTATTAAATATGTTTTGGAAATGTCAAAATTGGCTCTAGTTGCAAATGAATTAAATGTGCTATTTCCTTTTTCGTAAGTACGTTTCTATTAGTTCTACTATATCAGGTACATCTTGGGCGAACTGTTGATTTACCAAACGTACTGCTTATATTAGTACGTTTTATATAAAATACACCCCGAGTGTCGGTTGGGACGAGTGGACACAGACACAACTACCGTAGTCGAACGACATCAGATTTTTTATTACAAACTTAAAAATATGTACGAATATAAACATTACACGATCTGCGTTATTGGCTATATGCTCGTTGACGTCAACTGAACGTAATTCGTATTGTTCTAAGGTATAAAACTATGTGGCGTCCGCACGAAGCCTCTGCGCATGCGCATTGCACAACAGTGGCACATTGACCCGCCGTGTGAAGGCAATAATTAAAATACACGTATTGAAAACTATACACGCCTACTGTGTATCCGTCTTTACGCACAGTCGCCGCACGCGCACGCTCGCGTACGCACGTACGCACGCACGCACGCACGTACGTGCTAGAAATGTTACAACTCACAACAGCACAATAGAAAAGATAACTCCGTTTCTCAATATAACCCACCATAGAAAGAATATCAATATACACACATGTATACATAGTACATAATTATACACTACGCTCGGCATCACAGGCCTTGTTCATGGAAATCAGTATGAAAATATCTTTTTCTCTAACCATGCTAAACAATGCACACGGACTAGCTGTCTATACAAATCATACAATACCGCAGTGAACACCGCCAGGGTACAATAAATCATATTACCATTGTCGTGTTGCATATGATAACAACGCCCTCTATATATAATACAAACGCACAAACAGCCGACACTGTGGTCCATACTAGATCAATCCTAAAGCACATTCGCTCACGACTTCATCCGATATCTAATCCGTCACCATATCCATTTCACAATTTCGTTTTCCTCCTAAAACGACGCCGTACAGATAGTTAATGCTGCGTATGTACATTGCCCGGGAAACAGGAAGAAGGTAATTTGGACATGCGACTGCGCCCACGTACAATGGGTTGGCGAGTTCCAAATCAATAACAATAAAGAGCTGATCTCTATTTGTAGAGATCAACGTCATAAAGGCGTTTACGTCATAGTTATCAACGTCAACGTGCCACGTTTCGCGTAATGACAGAAACAATGCAAGGAACAGCGTAATCGCGGCCATTTTATAATAGCGTGTACTATTTCCGTGCACACACTGCACGCATGCGTAGGAATAAAAAAAAACGGTTGTCCATCTGACACTGTTCCTGGTCAACCCTGTAAACCCATATGGTGAGAGTGTGCCGAGCACAAACCAAATTGTCCCAGCAATTTTCCAACTGTATCAAGGGCAAGACATGAAAATGTAACCAATCGTATCGTCGTTAGCATTCGCTGCGGGCTGCAGCGACGCTATTGCGTCGTTGTCATAGCAACACAGTGGCGTATGTATGTAAGGTCATAGCCACCAAGAAACATCACACATAACGAAGACAGTTACCTGCCAAATTTCTGTCCGTTATTGTCTGTGATTCTGCGGCTTGAGTCACAAGGGAAGATTCACTCGCTAGATGGCGCGACAGTGACAGCATCCGGGAAGCACTTTGTTTCATTCGGGCTGCCAAACGTGAGCGCAAATCAGAAAGATGTCCACAGTCCTGCGGAGGATTAGCCGCCCGATTGTTATCAAAATATTTTCTGCAGTACAATCACAATAGAACTAGCGACATCGCAACGCGTGACGTCACACCCCCTCCCTCAGTTGGCCACCAGGAGGTGCTGCAGGTTGATGTAGGGCGGCACGTTGCCCCAATTGACGGCATCGAGCAGGGTCTTTTGGTTGGCGTCGGGAGAGGGTACGCAGGGCACCCCGAGCGGGGAGAGGGCATTTCCCGTCGAGAGGAGCTCTCCCATGTTGAGGGATGCCGCGGGATGCGAGTAGAGATCACTGAGAGAGCCACCTAGCGGACTGAGCAGTCCGGCGTTCTGCAGCTGCTGCTGTTGTTGCTGCTGTTGTTGTAACAGCAGTCGGTGTTGTCGCTCGAACATGTCGACGCGCGGGTCCTGTGGACTGAGACTGTGAGGTCGGGGTTGGAGACTGGCGGCCCACGGCTGGAGGGCCGCCGCCGACGCCGCGCGCTGCTGCTTCGGGAAACCGTTGAACTCCGTCGGCGACAGTCGCGACGGCCGCTTCGCCTGCGATTTCAGTTTCGTCGACCCGAACTTGGTCTGCGCGAAGGTGGCGGCCGTGAACGTGGTCATCTGCGCCGGTCGACTGCCGATGAAGCCGGCCGGACTCCCGGGAGCGGGAAGGGAGCCGGCAGCGGGGGACGGGGACCGCCACGTCCCGACGGGTCGCGCTCCCGGGGAGGAGGACGAAGGAGACAGACGGAGGCTGGTGAGGGACGACGACAGCGTGTCGATCGGCTGAAAGCTCTGCGCCTCCGGGTTGAATCCATCACCGCTGCCGCTACATCCGCCGACGCCACTTCCGGTGCAGCCGACGTTCTGGATCTCGGCGTCGACGACGGCGTCGGTCTCATCCGGGTCCCGTCGGTACGAGTACAGCACCTTGACGTAGCCGCGCTCTCCGATCCTGTACGACACCTCGCCCGGGTCAATCCAAAGCGTGAGGTCAGCGGGCAGGATGGTCACGACCTCCGTCATGTCCAGTCCACTCATCTGGACGGCGGCGGCGACGGTCGGGTCCATCTTCTCGCCGGACACGCGCAGACACCGGAAGCCAGAGCCGCGGAACGGCTTGTCGGGATACCAATGGCCGTCGAACTTTCGCTTCAGTCCCTGCTCCAGTTCTTCGGCGAACATGTCGACCCGCCGCCGCGGCAGCTTGTTGTACAGGTACGACACGATGAAGTTGAGCGCCACCGATACCTCGACGTGCATTTTGTGATCGTCCGCAGATGTGTAGCGCGCGCTGGTCGACAGGGGGCGGCACGTGCTGGCCGTGTGTGCTCGCTCGCTCGCTCGCTCGCTGTCTGGGCCGCCTCGGCTGGTGTGTTGATCGCTCGCTCGTGTGTGTAGCTAGGCGGGTCGACCTGCAGGAAAAAAACACAACACGTGTGATTGTTTAGCATTCAACGCGGCGTCAACGTGTGCCCTTTACGCGACGACCCCATATGTACGTCACCCCCCCCCCTCCCATATGGCTACGTCCTTTGTATTGACATGCTCGCTCGGAACAGCTGTTTGGCGTTGAATCACATTCACACACCTGTACCAAGGTACGACCGTCCGAAAACAGCAACGCCCCTCAATAGGAGAGCCTGGCTCGATCTGAGCGCCTTCTCCCTCCGTGCGAGCTCCGGGCTCGCGTACGTCGTCTTATCGTCGGCTCCGACGAGGAAGCTGTGCCGGGAGAAAATAGCTCGGACGGCGCCAGCTAAAAAGTCGGCAATGACGCAGGAGCCGCTATAATCTTACCGTGGCTAATCTGCGAGGCGAGGCAACAATCAGCCGGCATAGAATCCACACGTCACGTTCTGTCACCGGGACTCACCCGTCGTGTTTGGTTATGTTATCCGGGCGCGACCACTTCCTTGTATCTTATCTCAACAACTGCAGTTTGCGTCAGTCAGATATAGATCTATGGCCGCTGGACACAGTCACAGGGTGTCGTGTTGTTAGACGTTAGCGCCGCCGGCATTGGACACACCTACCAGCG
>JAODUO010000119.1:352500-357500 GCA_025642075.2 Ridgeia piscesae
CTTGCCGCGATAACTAATATCGACCGGTTGCGTTGATCTGGCCCGGTCATGATATCTGTGTCAGTGGCACGACGGGAGACTGCCGCCACAGAGGACGGACGCCGGGTGCAGGCACACGACGACTAGTCAGTGTTGGGGCGTCTGTGGCGGTTCAATTTTATATTATTTTATTTTATGAACTGACAGTTCTGAACCATCATGTGTATGCTATCAACAATTTCTCGCTGTATCACATTTTCCGTTTTGGCTGATCCGTCCGTCCGTCCGTCCGTCCGTCCGTCCGTCCGTCCGTCCGTCCGTCCGTCCGTCCGTCCGTCCGTCCGTCCGTCCGTCCGTCCGTCCGTCCGTCCGTCCGTCCGTCCGTCCGTCCGTCCGTCCGTCCGTCCGTCCGTCCGTCCGTCCGTCCGTCCGTCCGTCCGTCCGTCCGTCCGTCCGTCCGTCCGTCCGTCCGTCCGTCCGTCCGTCCGTCGTCCGTCGTCCGTCCGTCCGTCCGTCCGTCCGTCCGTCCGTCCGTCCGTCCGTCCGTCCGTCCGTCCGTCCGTCCGTCCGTCCGTCCGTCCGTCCGTCCGTCCGTCCGTCCGTCCGTCCGTCCGTCCGTCCGATCCGTCCGTCCGACGAACCCTTCCCCCACACCGATGCCGTCTGCCAGAATACGCCGCCCAGGTCGTTGCTTATTTACATACAATCGCCGTCGCCCGCTGTTTATGCGTCGAGTGATCCTGTTGTTTCGACTCACGCGAGACGTGTTGTTGTTAGCGACACGAGACACCACAAACACCCTTCGGAGCACCCTGTGTCGCCGGCCAGCGACCACACGGGGTGGACCCTAGGCCCTGGGAGACGGACGCGTCGGTCATCTACACTTGGCAGACCACACGTACAGAGTGGACGTAATCATTGCAAGATTCTAATAACTTTGTTCTACTACTAATCATAATAGACCCTAATCCTAACGTCTTGTATAATGACCTTAACCTAGCGCATAATGAGAGTGACACTAATATTTATACCCGTCGTCTGATTGGTTCAAAGTTTACGCACTCGACCTTAGTGCGCAAATGTGTCGGGGTGCTCGTGGCCCGCAAGGCACTGGCGTTGTAACATTTTTATAATAGATAAACGAATATCTTCCATGTCATGGTGCGCATGCGTGGGCCTATGTAGAGCCTACTAGGGACACATTACGTTGTTAACCGATGGGATCCAAATCATACCCTTCCTTTCCATGACAGCTGTTACTGGCAGAGTTACGCGAAAACATTCTGTCGGCTCCTAAGACTTGTATTAGGTTATGGTGCACGGCTGAGAATCTGCAACTGACCGCGAGAGAATGGCGCACTGCGTACAAATGAGTAATTGTCTGTGCCGGACATTCGCGTCCGTCGGCTGCATGCATTGACCCGGTATGTACGGCGTGTCTCCGGAAGAAAAACACTGCTGTTTATGTCGCATTTTAATCTTTTTTGTGTGTGTGCAATGTCACAGCTAGACCATCCTGCATAAGTGTATCGTAAAACACCCCCCTACAGGCGTTTTGTTAGGATACTTTCGTTTTCTCTGATTCAACAGCTGCGGCAACGTCGCGGCGTTATATAGAGATTAGACGGCACACTGATCGCTGTATGTCCACAATCATTACAAAAAGGCAATAAACAAAACAAATAGACCCTATAATTATGTCCATGCTCTCGTCTGTAATATGTCAATCATTGCCGATATGTTTAACCTTGTTGTTCTTCAGTATCATTTTGTCAGCGCGTGGGTTCAATGGCGTCAATTAAATTTATTATTTAACACGTACCTGACTCATAACGTCAACTTCTTGTGTTTGTTGTCTCAGCTATCTCTCTTTCGCCTATTAATAAGGCTATTTTCGGCCACAGATCTATAGAAAAAAGCCTAAACGCGCCTATCGATTGCACTTTAGCACGCAAAGACAGCCATCGATCTATATCTAACGTTTCTATTTTCCGTTTTCGTCTGTGATCGTGTGTCAACGAAGGCCAAGGGCATACATCAAGGCAGCCATATCTACCTCGCTGTACGCGTTCGTCGCGCGCAGCCAGTCGCGCGGAAGGGAACTTCCGATGCAGCTCTTCAGTAGCGGAGGTCACTTAGTGCCAGGGTGAATATAATCTTACGATGCCACGCGTCATTTACGTCCTACTAACGCGATTTGTTGACCAATATGGATGTAGTTGCGGTCGTTGTCTAAATGCGGTGACTAAATCAGATTGATGACTTTAGCATGGATGACTGGTAAACTCAAAGAAAAAAATTACGCGGACAACATTAGCGATATCGCGTCGCCAAGCGGCCTACACCAACTGCCCCGCGACTTCTTACGATGTCGATATGAAGAGACGACTAAAATAGAAGTCGAACGCAGCAACCTTTTTATCATTAAGAATTATGATGTAATTGTTTTTATTATAGCGAGTCCAGAAACAGGGTCTGTAGAATCATAAGTCTAGGAAGCGGAACAGACGTGGTCGATAGGGCATCGACATTGTTCTGTACTTGCTGTGGCCGGGGACAGACGCGGGTCACGCCACAGTGCGTGCTACAGGCGCTACACACGCACGCCTGGTGGACGATTATAGACAAACGAATCCACATAACAGGTATTAAAACACAAGCTTCGGTGGCACCATGTTATCTAAACACAACACACGTGTGATCAAAGTGGTTTACGTGTAACTCTAGTAATCATGTCACAAACGTGTTCGGCTGTCGACAAATATCATCATCGTCATCGTCATCTTCATCATCATCATCATCATCATCATCATCATCATCATCATCATCATCATCATAATCATCATCATCATCATCATCATCATCATCATCATAGATCAACACAGTTTAACGAGATTTGCAAAGAGCGCGTGACCCAAAGACACCCAACGGACGTGCATGGTGTTGCCCCCCCCCCAGCCATTCTGGGGCAGAGACCTTCACTTACCCGGGTGTGGCCTCCACCGACCCCGGGAAACTACTCCTATCTCCGGGATCTGGGTATAAAGTGCGGAAGAGAGGATACCGACAGAAGGAAAGGGGGTCAAAGTACTATATTAATACACTTTTAGTTATTTCTCTCTAATCCAAATTGCACATGTACAATTTGGATTATATAACGTTTGGATACATGGAATCGTCTGTTTTGTTAACGGTAACAAATAGGCAATATTTGGGTCGATGCATCTAATAGGACGTGTAAGTCTCGATCGCGAAAACGAGGCTGGGGGCAGTTGGGGACAGGAAGTCCATATTCTCCATGTTGACATATAGGACTTTGTTTTATTTTTGGATGTAATAATCGAACTGTTCCCAAATTGCGTATTTCAGTTATATTGTCCGAAGGAGTATTATACAAGCAGAAGCAATGGAACACTTTGCCGGTGACAATAATCACGGAAATAATGAATTTTAATCGATTATTATGGTGGTTGCTATGGCATTAGCGGCAAGTACTTGTGTTTGGCGTATAACCTGTTTAGGGCAAACGTATAATGTGTTATGATTATGTGCATTTAGACAACTTGTCAAATATAAGTGCTTATCGAAACCACAAAGTACAGCGATGTAAAATACAAATCCCGTAAAAGACACGTACGGCCTAAAATCGTGTTTATTATCTGCACAACGTAAATCGCTATATGTCTATGATAGTGTGGTAAACTCAATATTAAATCGTACATTTAAGATAAGAAAGGTATACCACAAGATATTTATGACCTGGTTTTCCTAGTATTCATCAGTCGGAAGCTACAACTGTCATCCATCGTTAGAATATTGTTCTTGTGTCCAGTCCCCAATCAGCTCCAGTCGCGCGGAGTCTCACCATGTATCGTGACCCACTTACAGGCCCTATAGTATCGATGCCTCTATTTGGCATTGAACATATAATTGTTATAAAGTACTGACCAAGTACATGGCAAACTGATCACAGTTTTATAAGTTTTTACATTTTGGCTTCCCCTTTCCGACATCATCTGAAAATGTTGTTTCTAGTTGCAAATTATTAGTTTTTTAATTAACTAATTAATTTGTAATTAACTCTTTTAGGTACAGTACACCAAACAACATTGTGTAGCCATTTTAATAAACGTAATAATTTCAGCTGTTCTACCCGATCGATTGTAGATAATCAGAATAAAGATTGGACTTGATACACATCTGACGGGGTACGGTCCAACCACAGGAAACAATCAGCAATCCTAGTATTCTGTTGAGACGTACAACGTCAAGACGTTCCGCTGGTCCACGTTGACACACGCCGGCTGTGGAGGGCTGACCGAGGCGACTCGAGGAGCGGCAGGGCTGCCGGGACCTAGCGCATTGACGGCTGCCGTAGACGGGGCCACTGGAAGACCCGAGTCCGAGAAACGTCAGGAGCCTTGTGTCTCCGGCGGCACGGACGGTGATAGATGAACTGTCGACGGACCGATCAATAGACACGAGAGACAGATGTTGACATTGCTAAAGAAACGTGTGTTTTATTCCGTTCTTTTGTGTTGTGGAGAGCCGGGCGGGTGTCAATACCCAGGTGGATGCCGGCCTTTGACAGACACGGCGGGTCGTACACAGGGGTGTGACCAAAACATGGACTGAGGATGAGTGATGACAAGGAAAGCTTCGGTTTGTTACAGTTTCGACGTAAACAGCGTGGTAATGTTTGGAATTTTCAAGTGTAAAACGTAATAATAATTGCATATGTAAACATGTTTAATCATAATCATGACATTTCAGCATTCTGTGGAGTGTCCCTGCAATGACAGTAGTAATGTGTAAAAGTAAATAAATAGTAGTAAGTAAAAGTAACCAACACACAACACAACACAACACAACACAACACAACACAGCACAGCACAGCACAGCACAGCACAGCACAGCACAGCACAGCACAGCACAGCACAGCACCGCACAGCACACAGCACACAACACACAGCACACAGCACACAGCACACAGCACACAGCACACAGCACACAGCACACAG
>JAODUO010000119.1:362500-390000 GCA_025642075.2 Ridgeia piscesae
AAAATCACGTGAATTTGTGCCCCACACCGCAATAATTGGCGCCACAATGTGCAGAATAATACCCGTAAGTGAGCGGAGAAAAGGAAGTAGACTTAGCGAACACCGGGAGGAGACGTCTTCGGCAGTTCCAGTCAGACCTACGCCGCCTTATGCCAGACACAAACGCGAGAAGACAGGACACCGTAGTCATAGCAAGATAACATTGAAGACGAGATGGCCAACACCGATGGACATGGCAGTTGTTGACACATGGTGACCTCAGACGACGCGTGCGGTGTTTGCGGTTGCGTTGTTGGTTATTTGTTTGGACGATGGTTAGTTAATTGTAAAATCAAGCGACTTTGTGGGGGAGTTGATTGGATTAATGCCATCAATAGATACGAAATGATCGCGTGATTGAGCGTCAGTGGTGAAGACGCGCAGTGATATACATAGAGGGATCCGGTGGTTGCGCGGTCGAGCCGGGATGCTGGTTCGATTCCACCTATCGGATCATCTCGTGTTGCATGTGTCTGAAGAGATATTATAAGGCGTCGATCCATTCTGCCCGGTGTCAATGCCAGGGAAAGTAAAATATATAACACAGGGGTAAATGAATATCCTGTCGTGGACTCACACAGTGGCGGAATGTATCGCTAGCCTCCTGTAGGGCGGTATCACGCTCCCAGCAGCCGAAACTGCCTCCCGGTCTGGCGTGTGAGACACCGAGTAGACCGTGCATACAACACACACTGTATCATTGGCCCATTGGGTGCTGCATCCATGTAGCACATACATAACTTAGTACATTGGGTGCTGCATATATGTAAACACATACATAACTTAGTACATTAATCAAGGTCGAGTTCGAGCTTTGATTTGACCACGTTGTTGAGTGCAGTGTTGGGAAATCTTGTAAATGGACCCTCTACATGGACCATATGGTCTGTAGGTGCATAATTAAATGCCTGGCTTATGATATATTTGTGGCATAATGTGTTATATGAGGTGTCCTTATATGAAGTTACCCCGGCACGGTAGTACCGCTTTTCTTTTAAAAAGGCGTATCTTTATGGCGTGTCGACGGATTCACGTGATATTAAATGCTCAATGAACACGCTCTCGTCTTGCAGAATATGTTACATTAGCAGTTTTGTCCGCAGGCCCTCCGTTACGACTTACCCGTGTTACAACTAGCCCCGGTCTCCCCTATTAACCACATTGGTATATAAATAGCCCCTCTATATGGTTCATGGGGTCTGTATTTACAACAGTGGTATATAAATGGACCTTCTATATGGTCCATGGGGTCTGTATTTACAACAGTGGTATATAGATGGCCCCTTCTATATGGTCCACGGGGTCTGTATTTACAACAGTGGTATATAAATGGCCCCTCTATATGGTCCATGGGGTCTGTATTTACAACAGTGGTATATAAATGGACCTTCTATATGGTCCATGGGGTCTGTATTTACAACAGTGGTATATAGATGGCCCCTCTATATGGTCCATAGGGTCTGTATTTAAAACAGTGGTATATAAATGGCCCTTTTATATGGTCCATGGGGTCTGTATTTACCACAGTGGTATATAAATGGCCTTTCTATATGGTCCATGAGGTCTATATTTACCACAGTGGTATATAGATGGCCCTTCTATATGGTCCATGGGGTCTGTATTTACCACAGTGGTATATAAATGGCCCTTCCATATGGTCCATGTGGGTCTGTATTTACCACAGTGGTATATAAATGGACCCTCCATATGGTCCATGTGGTCTGTATTTACTACAGTGGTGAGTCGTTCTGAATAACTGACATTTATCAATGTCTTGAGAGAATTACACGTCTGGTAAGTTAGACAATTCTTGGTCGACAACCTTTGAAAGTAGTTCATTTATGTATATGCTATACCGAAAAGAAAAAAATCGCGAGGAATATATACCAACTATGCTGATGATTGACATTTAAATACATGTTAAAGGCTACTAATATTGGTTTGACAGTTTTAATGACACAGTTTTATAACCCAGCTTACTTTATTATTTCTGTGTCAATGGACCAATTGTGACATATCTAACTCATTAAACACATAACTCATTTCAGTATCCACAGGGAAGGCCTTACTCAACAGTGACAAATGAATATGACCTACCACTGGGTCCACTTGCAATCTGACATTGGTCACAACATTGTGTAGGTGTAGGTCTACATATTCGTGTTTTGAAAGTGAAGACGAACACAACACAGTTGATGAGGCCTATTTTGGGGATTATTGCGTGCAGCACGCTCAATCTACAAACGCAAAAAGGCGAATTGCGTCAACAGGCTTTAAACCAGCCTCTGGTAAATAATCACTTCTACGTATAGTGACAGGAGAAATTGGAAACGCACAAGTCATCGTAAATAAGTGTTGTAATTTCACCGGTTTAACGAACCGCGGCAACAACAAGATGGCTGCAGGGAGGGCTCATTATTTCGACTTCCGGTGTCGTTGGGATACGTGAGAAATGTGGGCGATTTTTTAACCAGATTCTTAACATGGGTTTTATTATTGGATTAGCTCACGGTTGCAACAAACACGATGGTCGCGCGCTAAAATTTACCGTGGCTTGATGGCAGAACATGAGCACGGAAATGACAACAACGGGGGATCCCTGTGTATGAAGATTACTCCATCCTGTTATGGATTGCATCTAATAGAAAGTTTAACCAAATGGTCTGACGAAATGTGTATGTCATCGTGACATGAAAAGTAATGTATTTCGCTTATATAACCTATCTTCACACATCGCGAGAACCGGAAGGGATGGGGACTAAACGGGGACGCCGTTTGGCAAGGAGAGGCGCTGGCAATTTGGGAGCGACACCAAGGACGCAGGAGATGGGGAAGACCACGGCTGAGATGGAAGGGCCGCGCGAGGAGGGACATGAGGTGGTCGGGTGTTGACGACGGATGGGCAGAAGGGATTGCTGACGGGAACTTGTGGAGAGAACAAACGGAACGAGTGGTTCGGCAGCTTCCGGAACACGGAGAAGAACATCGTCCACCAGTTAGTACGTTTAGAGTTAATGTTTTACTCTTAGCATTGGCGACAGCTTGTGAACATGGGACTTCGGATTGCGTGTGCTGGCATGATGTCGCAACGGAAGTTGCGCAGGTGCACATTGATGAAGACGCACCAAGTGTCTACGCGCTCAGACAATTACTGATGACGTCATTGCGAAAGTTGTCGTATTTCTGTCTGACAACCAACACTGTAGGAGAATGGATGTGTTCTCGCTGCCTAGACGAATTCGAGATGTCGACTACAAGGCAAGCCCCGCAAAGGATTGTTCGCGAACGATGACGGAAGGAGACGAAACGTGAGACACCTTTCAATTTCCACTGATGGTGGTGACGACGTAATTCATGATTACTGAACGCTAATTATTCAGGCAGGCGCTGCATTGTTGACAAATTGTTGTAATTTATGATTTCAGGTATGTGTGTGTGTTTGTGTGTGTGTGTGTGTGTGTGTGTGTGTGTGTGTGTGTGTGTGTGTGTGTGTGCTGTGCGTGCGTGCGTGTGTGCGAGTGTGCGAGTGTGCGTGCGCGTGCGTGCATGCGTGCGTGTGTGCGTGTGCGCGTGTGTGCGAGTGTGCGTGTATGCGTGCGTGCGTGCGCGCGCGTGTGTGTGTGATAGTGTGTGTGTTCTTGTATGAGTGCATGTGTGCGTGCGTTCATGTGTCATAGTTACATTACAGGACAGCTGTTGTCCATGTCACATTTACATTACACTACAACCGTTGTCCACGTCACAGTTACATTACACTACAACCGTTGTCCACGTCACAGTTACATTACACTACAACCGTTGTCCACGTCACAGTTACATTACACTACAACCGTTGTCCACGTCACAGTTACATTACACTACAACCGTTGTCCACGTCACAGTTACATTACAGGGCAGCCGTTGTCCATGTCACAGTTACATTACATTACAGCCGTTGTCCACGTCACAGTTACATTACAGGACAGCTGTTGTCCATGTCACATTTACATTACAGGACAGCCGTTGTCCTTGTCACAGTTACATTACACTACAGCCATTGTCCATGTCACATTTACATTACAGGATAGCCGTTGTCCTTGTCACAGTTACATTACACTACAACCGTTGTCCATGTCACATTTACATTACAGGACAGCCGTTGTCCATGTCACAGTTACATTACACTACAGCCATTGTCCATGTCACATTTACATTACAGGACAGCCGTTGTCCATGTCACATTTACATTTCAGGATAGCTGTTGTCCATGTCATATTTACATTACAGGACAGCCGTTGTCCATGTCACAGTTACATTACAGGACAGCCGTTGTCCGTGTCACTTTTACATTACACTACAGCCGTTGTCCATGTCACATTTACATTACAGGATAGCTGTTGTCCATGTCATATTTACATCACAGGACAGCCGTTGTCTATGTCACATTTACATTACAGGATAGCTGTTGTCCATGTCACATTTACATTTCAGGACAACCGTTGTCCATGTCACATTTACATTACAGGATAGCTGTTGTCCATGTCATATTTACATTACAGGACAGCCGTTGTCCATGTCACAGTTACATTACAGGACAGCCGTTGTCCATGTCACAGTTACATTACAGGACAGCCGTTGTCCGTGTCACTTTTACATTACACTACAGCCGTTGTCCATGTCGTTTTGATATGAACTCGCAAAGACGATATGTACAGTGAATGAAAACACTCATCGTCATACACAAGTGCAGACCTCTAAGACGCGATATTACCGTCGCATTTACACGCAATGGCGCCGGGTATCTTACGACGGAATGCATTATTATTTATTGATATTCCAATTCAGCACTATAATTTCTTGAGCACGAAGTAGTCTGAACATCGCACAACACCAACGCAGACAGTCAGTCTTGATAAAACCACGCACAGTCAACGTCGACGATCGCTATCGCAAATGTCAGCCAGCCTGATTAATCAGCGTATCAACGACAAAAGAGAGGGTGACATCTGCACACTGCGTTAATTCCTTTGTACTTATGTGTGTCAGCGAGGAACGTAATTGGTCTAGACGACTGACAGGCGGTGACCACGAGTGCACAGGTTTCGTGACGCTGGTACCAACAAACCTGCCCTCCGCGACCTGTATTGCGTGTCATCATACTGGCGACAGTCTGTGTCCTATTACACACGTGCGCAGTGCGCTCTGTCCAAGACAGTAGTGCACTTTTTATTACATAATTTCGCTTGTTGTGTTTTACGTCATAACGCGATGAAAATGACGCGCGCAGTGACGACGTAATTATTGCCTACGTCATCGTCGATTACGCGTGCGTGTATATACGTTGACAGGTACGCTTACCACTGTAATTGATAATACAGTATAATATAGTATAATATAGTATAATATAGTATAATATAGTATAATATAGTATAATATAGTATAATATAGTATAATATAGTATAATATAGTATAGTATAGTATAGTATAGTATAGTATAGTATAGTATAGTATAGTATAGTATAGTATAGTATAGTATAGTATAGTATAGTATAGTATAATATAATATAATATAATATAATATAATATAATATAATATAATATAATATAATATAATATAATATAATATAATATAATATAATATAATATATAATTCAAAAACTTCTATAGCGCTTATATCCTTCAAAAGTTCAAGTTCAGAGGCGCTACAAACAAAATCATTTGGCGAGTCACACACGGGGCCAGCCAAAAGTTTTCATTGAAGCATGGAAAATAATATGGTGGAAAAGCAATTTCAAACAAATATGTTTTCAGTTTTTTACGAAAAGTGTCTATAGTTTCAGACGATTTAATTGTAATATTTCTTATCTTCTTACATTAAGAATGGTCAATAATTGTCCACTGTTGTAATTCTCAAAGGTATATTGTAACATAATAACCTGCATTTTTAAGATACGTGTAGTTTTTGTGTGTAATAATAACAGGAATAATTAGATATTCTATTGTATCTAAATCGTCAGAAACCAAACTCAGAGGCGCATCAACACAAACGGACTCAGTGTGAGTGAGTAGACAAATCCAGTTGTCATCAGATTGATTGATACATGAGGGAGCTATGGTGGGTAGACAAGGTTGTGAAAGTATGTCTTTAAATGACGGCGAAATGTTGCAATATTTTCAACTGATCTAACACTAGAAGGAAGCATGTTCCAAAGAGTAGGTGCACCCACAGCAAAAGCCCTAGTTCCCTGATTGACATTGACTTTAGGGACAACAAGTAAATCAGAACTAGATGATCAAAGCTGAACAGGTTTGCTTACAGGAGTAAGCAAAGAATGTAAATACGACGGCTGCTGACAAGAAAGTGCCTGATAAGTACTGTATCCGCCAACACATCTGTCGGCGGAGTAACAGAAATAATCATTTACAATTAGTTCAGCTACTCCGCCATTTGGCGGGGAGGATCATAGCCGAATGATCAATTTTCAGCAAATTTAAAACGATCCACTGGTTTCATCACCGCAGTTGGCTGTATTTTGGTAACCCGTACAGTCAAGAAGTTACAGCGACACTGTGAAAAAACACGCTGTTTTGAAACGTAATTAAATGACTGTTAACTTTTCGAAAAGGTCATTTGCATGTAACGACCGCGTCGTAATGTTAACACATTAGTTCCGACGCAAGCATAGGTCGTTTAGAGGAGTGTATTACGTCACACAGGACGAGGAATGTAGTTAATTATCCTGACAGCACGAGTGCCCTACCTTTAGTAAAAGATCACTGTAGGACCAATTCAAGGTTTTTATTAAACCATTTTACTCAATATGTTCTAAATACTTAGGAAACCATCTAAAAATATGTTAATGATTTCTATATTATAAAACAGTGTTTCTTCGTTCGTTCGTTCGTTCGTTCGTTCGTTCGTTCGTTCGTTCGTTCGTTCGTTCGTTCGTTCGTTCGTTCGTTCGTTCGTTCGTTCGTTCGTTCGTTCGTTCGTTCGTTCGTTCGTTCGTTCGTTCGTTCGTTCGTTCGTTCGTTCGTTCGTTCGTTCGTTCGTTCGTTCGTTCGTTCGTTCGTTCGTTCGTTCGTTCGTTCGTTCGTTCGTTCGTTTCGTTCGTTCGTTCGTTCGTTCGTTCGTTCGTTCGTTCGTTCGTTCGTTCGTTCGTTCGTTCGTTCGTTCGTTCGTTCGTTCGTTCGTTCGTTCGTTCGTTCGTTCGTTCGTTTGTTTGTGGACCCATATCTCCCCAGTTTTGCATGTATCGGGCTGAAATTTTGCACGTGACTAGCAAGTTCACTAGAATAGTTCGTGGATTTAGACTTTTCAAAATTTGGCGTACTTGTAAATTATTGGCACTTGAAAATCAGTCGCATCTACATTTCGCCACGTCACCAACACGCGCGACGTGGAGTCGGCAGTACGTTAAACTTTTCTTGCGTCATGACGTGAGCGATAATATGTTCTTTACCTTTGATGTTTCTTTCATATGCATATTTAACAGACAGTTTAATTGGCAAATAACGATCTGTAATGAATTATATATCCATTACCAAATCTACAACACGCTATCTTGTTTAGGATATTTATTTATAGATCGGTTAAGGCATCAGACAAACTGTTAATAACATTTCTTGTGGCTGGTAAATACAGTGGAAGACTCGTAAACGAAACATAACGACAATAAAATTAAATTGTTTGCAAGATACTAGATCTGCCAACAAAAATACAACATTTAAATAAGTTCACACAGTGACAAACGGAATATTTACTAGCTATAATAAAACATACACCTGTGTGCTGACCTTTAAATTAGTCACATGATATTTAGCTACTAACCACTTTAAATAACGTGTACTTTAAATATCACGTATCACTTGAGTGTGTGTGTGTGTGTGTGTGTGTGTGTGTGTGTGTGTGTGTGTGGTGTGTGTGTGTGTGTGTGTGTGTGTGTGTGCGCGCGCGCGTGTGCGAGTGCGAGTGCGAGTGCGAGTGCTAGTGCGTGTGTGAATGGGTAAGTCGCTTGGTGTCGTGACTGCCGTCATTGCTAGGTGTAGCCAGTTGCGTCACATCCGGTGCCCCGCACTAGCGCGTTGGTCTCCGTGCGGTGCATGGCGGGACACTCGTTTCCTAAGAGACCTTACAAGAGTTGCGGTAATAGAAAGAAGCCTGGGTGACTGCGTCGGTAGATATAGGAAGCATTTCAATGTAGGTGGAACCAGTTGAAGTCGCTCACCACCTCGGGCCCAGAGTGATGGTCAACGGTTGTTTTCCAATATAAGGCTAATGAGAGCACTCCGTAGATTTGTCGCTCTGTACACAGTTGGAATATTATTTATTATTATTATAACCAGCATATATAAAACGCCGTATCTCTGGGAGTAGCCCGTTTATTGGCACATGCAAACATTGTAGAAGTATATGGAATAATAAAATATAAATATATATATAATTTATATCTCTGTAGATATCATAGTACATTAACATTACTTTTTAATTATTGTATGCGTAGCAATTCAGATACATGTATCATGTATGTACGCAGTTTTGGCATAGCAATAAATTAAATATCAACATTATTATTTGTTATGATAAAACAATAATAATAATAAATAAAATAAGTTAAATAAGTTAATAAATAAAATGAGTAAATAAATAAATTAATAAGATAGATGCTGGTAAAAGTCATACACAACAGTTGCTCGGTGGAAGTGAGTCAGTTTATACGAAAGAGTGAGAGGAAAAAGAGTTTGAAGGTTTGTGTAACGACCCCCGTCGTCCTGTCTTCACGTGTGAGGGTGTGCGGGATTACAAATACACGGCCTACAATTATACAACGGCGGAGACAACGTTGTAGGCGTCTGACAGAAACACAACAGCAAACACGATTACAACGATCATAAAAAAACAACGGCAGTAATGCATTCTCAACTCCCTTGGTACAAACGAACTGTATTCGGACTGTCAATAACAAGAGAGTGCGTCAGAAGTGCGTAGTTTAGTAATCATGTCTCCAACATTGCCACCGCCACCGCCACCGCCACCGCCACCGCCACCGTCACCGCCACCGCCACCGCCACCGCCACCGCCACCGCCACCGCCACCGCCACCGCCACCGCCACCGCCACCGCCACCGCCACCGCCACCGCCACCGCCACCATGCTGGTTGATGACGACATTGATGACAACGACGATGATAATGACGGTTATATATGATGATGACGATGATATCGACGGTTATATATGATGATGACGGTGATATCGACGGTTATATATGATGATGACGGTGATAT
The DNA here is from genome assembly GCA_025642075.2 of Ridgeia piscesae. Lineage (NCBI taxonomy): Eukaryota > Metazoa > Annelida > Polychaeta > Sabellida > Siboglinidae > Ridgeia > Ridgeia piscesae. Next base: position 371,804 of record JAODUO010000119.1, read on the forward strand.
CGACGGTTATATATGATGCTGACGGTGATATCGACGGTTATATATGATGATGACGGTGATATCGACGGTTATATATGATGATGACGGTGACAATGACGGTTATATATGATGATGACGGTGATATCGACGGTTATATATGATGAGGACGGTGATAATGACGGTTATAGATGATGATGACGGTGATATCGACGGTTATATATGATGATGAAGATGATAACGACGGTTATATATGATGATGACGGTGATATCGACGGTTATATATGATGATGACGGTGATATCGACGGTTATATATGATGATGAAGGTGATATCGACGGTTATATATGATGATGATGATGACAATGATAACGACGGTTATATATGATGATGACGGTGATATCGACGGTTATATATGATGATGATGATGACAATGATATCGACATATATATATATGATGATGACGGTGATATCGACGGTTATATGATGATGATGACGGTGATATCGACGGTTATATATGATGATGACGGTGATATCGACGGTTATAGATGATGATGACGGTGATATCGACGGTTATATATGATGATGACGATGATAACGACGGTTATATATGATGATGACGATGATAACGACGGTTATATATGATGATGACGATGATAACGACGGTTATATATGATGATGACGATGATAACGACAATTATATATGATGATGACGATGATAACGACGGTTATATATGATGATGACGATGATAACGACGGTTATATATGATGATGACGATGATAACGACGGTTATATATGATGATGACGGTGATATCGACGGTTATAGATGATGATGACGGTGATATCGACGGTTATATATGATGATGACGGTGATATCGACGGTTATATATGATGATGACGGTGATATCGACGGTTATATATGATGATGACGGTGATATCGACGGTTATATATGATGATGACGGTGATATCGACGGTTATATATGATGATGACGGTGATATCGACGGTTATATATGATGATGACGGTGATAATCGACGGTTATATATGATGATGACGGTGATATCGACGGTTATATATGATGATGACGATGATAACGACGGTTATATATGATGATGACGGTGATATCGACGGTTATATATGATGATGACGGTGATATCGACGGTTATATATGATGATGACGGTGATATCGACGGTTATATGATGATGATGACGGTGATATCGACGGTTATATATGATGATGACGGTGATATCGACGGTTATATATGATGATGACAATGATAACGACGGTTATATGATGATGATGGACGGTGATATCGACGGTTATATATGATGATGAGGTGATATCGACGGTTATATATGATGATGACAATGATAACGACGGTTATATATGATGATGACGGTGATATCGACGGTTATATATGATGATGACGATGATATCGACGGTTATATATGATGATGACGGTGATATCGACGGTTATATATGATGATGACGATGATAACGACGGTTATATATGATGATGACGATGATAACGACGGTTATATATGATGATGACGATGATAACGACAGTTATATATGATGATGACGATGATAACGACGGTTATATATGATGATGACGATGATAACGACGGTTATATATGATGATGACGATGACTAACGACAATTATATATGATGATGACGGTGATATCGACGGTTATAGATGATGATGACGGTGATATCGACGGTTATATATGATGATGACGATGATAACGACGGTTATATATGTTGATGACGGTGATATCGACGGTTATATATGATGATGACGGTGATATCGACGGTTATATATGATGACGACGATGATAACGACGGTTATATATGATGATGACGGTGATATCGACGGTTATATATGATGATGAAGTGATAGACGGTTATATATGATGATTGATCAATGATAACGACGGTTATATATGATGATGACGTGATATCGACATTATATATGATGATGACATGATAAGACGGTTATATATGATGATGACGATGATAACGACGGTTATATATGATGATGACGATGATAACGACAATTATATATGATCGATGACGTGATGATAACGATCGAGTTATATATGATGATGACGTGATAACGACGGTTATATATGATGATGACGATGATAACGACAATTATATATGATGATGACGGTGATATCGACGGTTATAGATGATGATGACGGTGATATCGACGGTTATATATGATGATGACGGTGATATCGACGGTTATAGATGATGATGACGGTGATATCGACGGTTATATATGATGATGACGGTGATAATGACGGTTATAGATGATGATGACGGTGATATCGACGGTTATATATGATGATGACGGTGATATCGACGGTTATATATGATGACGACGGTGATATCGACGGTTATATATGATGACGACGATGATAACGACGGTTATATATGATGATGACGGTGATATCGACGGTTATATATGATGATGACGGTGATATCGACGGTTATATATGATGACGGTGATAACGACGGTTATATATGATGATGACGGTGATATCGACGGTTATATATGATGATGACGGTGATATCGACGGTTATATTGATGAGACGTGATAACGACGGTTATATATGATGATGACGGTGATATCGACGGTTATATATGATGATGAGGTGATATCGACGGTTATATATGATGATGAAGGTGAAAATCGACGGTTATATATGATGATGAAGGTGATAACGACAATTATATATGATGATGAAGGTGATAACGACAGTTATAGATGATGATGACGATGATAACGATGGTTATATATGATGATGACGATGATAACGACGCTTATAGATGATGGTGACGATGAATAAACGTGCGCTTTAGTTGTTGACAAAATTTTAGAGGGTGTCGCTCTTATGGGACAAAATGAAGGGACAACAAAGTTTCAAAAACTTAAGTTTTCCAATGCCAGAGTAACGTTGACAGTAGAATCACATGCAACATTAATTCCTGATAAGCCGAAGAAAGATAACATATCTGTCTGATAATTCTTTTACACTAATCAATCCAGCTATCCATTAAAAAATTACACAAGCCATATTGTTATTGAATAATTTAACGCGTAGGTATCCTGCATATACTCGGTGGTTTAAAGTACATCTTTCATCGATACGTGATGCTAAATGATTTAATAATGCTTGAAATACCGGGGTTGCTACACGGCACAAAACGTTCGTTGGGGATACGATCTTCCTGTTGGTCAAACCGTGACATTGACAATAGGGCCTACTTCCGGTCAGGTTGGGGCTTTGGCTTCAGCGTGTCACCTGCAGTAGGGCCACGTGGGATATTGTCATTGTTATTAACCGTGACCGGGTTGAACGGCCTGACTTGTTTTAGCCGGTTTTCGCTTTATCCTACTCATTTATTTATGTTACGCTGCGTGCACTCAATGGCAAGACAAGAGTATCAGGTTTCACAACAAACTTATCGCTTTCGGATGGAGGCATGGATGCGTGCGTGCGTGCGTGCGTGTTGTGTGCGTGCGTGCCTACGTATGTTTGCATGTTTACATTCGGTATTTTCATATATATCGTGGATGTCGTGGCCAAGTACCTATCCAACGCCTTCACCGAGCACAGTTTCCGGTCGTTATAGATTACAAAATAAGGAAACTACGCGATCTCACATCTGGTTACGCAAAGTAATTCTTGCAAACGTAAACTTAGTCGCAACTCGACTACCAAAGCAATCCCCGCTAATATAACATCAACAGTCTTCCATCATCTATGAATGGACTATGAGAATAACCTAAGTAGAAACATATAACAATTTGGCCACGATACAAATGTAACGTTAGGTAGGCCTATTGTTCGAATGAAACTCAAGTAAATACACCTATCCTACTATTCTTCGGGCTCTAAAATACAGGCCAATAACACAGCAATAACTATATTTAACAGAAGGAACGAACAACGACAAAACGCGAACAAGGCACGACACAATAACATACCACACGATTTAATAATAACGACACGATTTGCTATACACGGTTTGTTGCGTTCGTCGAACAAGCATGACTCGGCAAGAGCTATCACGACACGGCTCACGAATACGTTTCTATTTACCAAAACATCGCCTTGTTCCCGGCCGACCCTGTCACTTATCGTACCGTGTACCGTTGGTAGAGCGCTCGCTCTGTACACATAATTAAGTATGCATTTCGACGGTGTCACTATAAACATAATTAAGTATGTATCTTGACATGTGCCGTACAATACATTACTGTGAGTTACGTAGTTAGTCGTTCAACTTACCCCAGGGATTTACCCAGAGTCACTGTGTTGTCCTGTATTGAAGGAACGGCTGCCAGCATTAGATTTACGGGCGAACCCGTCCATTCTGGGTTAAACTTCCCCTTCACACGAGAATTAACGTATTGATAAGTTGATATTGATCTATCAAACGTAATCATTTTATAAACATTTGATTGATGTGCGAAGCCGTCCATTCTGGGTTAAACTTCCTGTTCACACGAGAATTAACGTTTTGATAAGTTGATATTAATCTATGAAAAGTCGTGATTGATCTATCAAAACAACTACCTTTGCTTATCTATCTTTCAATATCGTGCTACAGCATAGCTGAAACCTAAGATAAACGCCTAATAACAAATGTGGAGCTCGGAAAAGTGCGATTTATATACCGTGGAACGTGAAACGGTAGTCTCATACGGCCATTCCGAAGCCAACTTTACCTAAACATGTCTAATCGTGCTTGATATATTATCATGGACCTATTCGCAATAGTTCTCTGATAATAACAATAACTATTATTGCGTCCATATGAAGCAAAGCTAATCAATCATAAAGTTGATTCACTCCAGTCCTGACCATGTTGTCAATTGACGGCGCCCTCACACGGATGGAACCAATGTGTTTCACATAAATACAATACAAATTCAAACTACATATCTATAATACTCCCAAGTTGTATTCCCAATGCTACACTAACAGTTTCTTAAAACGATGGTCAAAAACATTTGTACAAAACTTTACTCTTGTGAAATGTGTAAGATTGTGCATCCTGTAGTTCGTGGTTTCATCCGTGTGAGGTCGCTGATCAGTTTGCAAAATGTCGTCCATGATAAGTCCCTAGTGCCCCAGCTCCATTCCAGTACTCCTGTCTAAGGACTGACAATTAACCTTGACCCGGCAACCGTTAGGCCTAATGTAAATTTGCATATCGTACTTATGGTTAGCAGGTGGCGCTGCATAGACCGTTTAAATATTGACCAATCGCTGCACGCGGCAATGTGTGGCCGGTGCATCTGGTCGACCATTCGTTCATCCGGCTATAAATCCGATTCCGGAGTTCGTAAATAAAATCAAAACAATAATCCTTATTAATAATTATGACATTATTGCAACACTACAAAGAATTGTAGTTTTGAAACATAATGAAGCGACTGTTACTTTTTCGAACACATTCGTTACCTTTAAGAAAGGAAAAACATGGAGCCAGTTCAATGTCGTTGTTAAATTACTTTTATATGTTGAACGTGGCCTACCGAGGACACCATCTGACACATCAGGTTAATTACTTTATAAAATATTTTTCTCATAAAATATTTTCACATGAGATATTTACCATCATAGGCTTATTTTAAAAGTACGTGTTAATTAATAAATATTTTTTACAAAATGCTTTTTATGTTGAACAAATATTTTTTGTGAAGACATGAGGTAAACGTTATGTATGTTCCATGGTCGGCAAAAACAGCGGGAAACTAGTATATTACGACATTCACAGTTTGCAAGATACTGGATTTAGGAACAAAAAAGGAAAGCTATTTCAATAATATCACAAACACAGTGACACACGGAATATTTCAGGTCCTTTTTTAGCTACTTATGACCGGATCCGATCAAATAGTTCTATGATTTCGCAAACTAAACAGCATATCATAGATGAATGTACTTTTTGTAGGCCAACAAATACAATGGCGTATTCAACTACCGCCGATATGCACACGTCTGCAGTACTGGGCCTGCGTTAAGTTTATAGCGGCAAGCGCAGAGCAAAGTGCGTGCGGTGCATTGAAGTAAGCAGTATAAATAATGTGCATATCTGACAACCTTCCGTCGTGTTACGGCTGTGTGGTGTGTCCGCTCATACGGCAATGGATTAATATTCGTGCCCGCAAACAATGCCACTTGAAACTTTGAAACATCATTAACGCAGGACATTGCAATGGATGCGACCGGATCAAACTGAACGAAAACTTATTTACATTATGGCCTTTTACATTTAGAAGTGACGATGTAATGTTAAACGTGGTACTTAGAAGTCATATCCTATACAATCGAACCGAGACTGTGGGGTCTGCTAATAATAAAACAATACTTTGCATTCAAACAAGCGCACCCGACACGATTCATTTGTAAACCTCGGGTGTTTTCATAACATAGTGATTGTTTTTTAATCTCTAAAAAACTAATACATAATCCATTTGCTACAGACAAAGCAGTTATATTTTAAAGTGCGATTATAGTCATTTCCTTTTGTGAAAACGCTCTTGTAACAAATAACAGACAATGGCGGGGACCGCGCGTGCGCAAATACGTACAAAGATCAGATCATCAGACGGAGCCAAGGCTATTATCACGTCATACAGAAATGGATAGTGGAATGAAGACATGGATTAATTGTGGCCAATGGTGGGCCAACGAGATGAGTATCTGGTTTATGAAGGCGGTGGAAGATAACCTAGGTTAGGCGTAATGGCGAAGGAATGATGCAGAATGCAAATGCACATTACCTTTAGAGTAGGCGCAGAACAAACAAATGGAAAATAACCTCTCCATCACATGACCTGTTGCCTGGCATAAGTAACCTCTCCATCACAGGACCTGTTGCCTGGCATAAGGTCCGCTAAGCAATCAGATGAATACCGAGTAGACGGACTGTTCAGACTTTCCATCGTATACGTCTACTGTGTTGAAAGTCGGCCCCCAAACGTTTCTTTAAGACAACAACGTAAGGCAAAGTGTCTAAATGCGACACATGGATGCGGAAATTCACGGATCCGTTATTTCGCGGTTTTCGTACGTCGCAATAAAATAACACGCGTGATCTGCGCTAAGCTTTACTTTCGTCCAAATGGTGATAACATTTTGTATTTGTGCATCGCATTACTAGGGCGCCCTGACATCTGCAGTATCAAACGTTTCCGCATACATACTGTTATCTTTAAAACCTTTGCCTTACGACTTGACGGACCTTGTTGCTATGGGCAACGGTCATGTGACGGATAGTTCGGTTAAGGGCACTAAGCAATCGTGTATGGGAATGACAACACACTGAGTGAACCAGCTCACCTATGGCAGCCTCATAAACAACGACAGAGCAAAGTTGACAGGAGCTATTTCAAAGCGGACTCTGCTATATCGAATCCACCGCCAATATCGGATGTTCAACCCATTAGACCGTGCCGCGTAAGAGCTTTGTCGCTGCTGATGTTTGCTTAGGAAAAATGCCGACGTCCGGACAGGAAAAAGTCGTTCATTGCACAAACTGTTCCATCTAGTCATTAAACCTCGCACGGCAAATAACAGCCGCGGTATAAATGGAACACTTCTCGCGTGGCTCAAATCCGTGGCTCTTCTTCTTCGGGTGGCTCAAATCCGTGGCTCTTTCTCTTCGGAATCAGAGTCCCTGGAGAAAACTCAAATGCAGACACGTTAAGTACAGCCGATTTAGAGATAAATATATATCCCAACCTTTCGTTAAACAAGATAGTGGTCAAACGTCAATCGTTTGTATGGATATTGCAATTCATAACCGCACCTACGTTACTCGTAAAAGTAAGGCCTTTCCCCGTGGGACAGGAAGGACGTGAAACGTTTCATGTTATCACGTCACGTTTGCCGTCGCATATCGTGTCGCTGCGTCGTGTTTTACTTAAGTTGACATTTGCCCCAAAGCACTAACGTCACACAATGCTATCACAATCGATCGTTCTATTAATACTTTCTTTCGCTCTATCGTTTCGGGCCGTTTATCTTGTTAACTCGTTCCAAGTTCAGTGCGTTGTTTGAACTAGTGCCGCGAACTAGTGCGGGCCAAAGTCACGTCACGGGTAGTGTCCAGTGTCCAGTAAATATGACAACAGACGCGGATCACTCGGTCAGTGTGACGCGGGTGCGGTCTGTCAGTCTAGCTCTAAACTGTTTACCAACACTGACAGGTCGGCTGACTCGCCGGTCCTGTTAGGACATGTTGTTATTTCAATAAGAACTACTTTATATTCGTGATACGTCAATTCTATGCAGTGTTGTTAATATATTAGAACAACGTTATTGCAACACCGTGACGCCTTTCTACTCCAATCGTGTGCAGACCGTGATTAATAATCTGCATTGGCTATACGTGTAAATAAGGGTTTATTTAAATATAAGATTGAGGAAATATCCATGTTGTACTTCTGATGTAGTGACTACGACATTTGTAATGGCATCGTGGAAGGGATGTAGCAATAAGGAGATTGTGGGAGGGATGTTGTAATAAGGAGATTGTGGGAGGGATGTTGTAATAGAGATTGTGGAAGGGACGTTGTAATACGGAGATTGTGGAAGGGACGTTGTAATACGGAGATTGTGAAAGGGACGTTGTAATAAGGAGATTGTGGGAGGGACGTTGTAATAGAGATTGTGGAAGGGACGTTGTAATACGGAGATTGTGGAAGGGACGTTGTAATACGGAGATTGTGAAAGGGACGTTGTAATAAGGAGATTGTGGGAGGGACGTTGTAATAAGGAGATTGTGGGAGGGACGCTGTAATACGGAGATTGCAGAAAGGACGTCGTTGTGACGGGATTGTGGAAGAAATATTGCGATAAGGACACCGTAATAAGGACACCGTAATAAGGACAGTATATAACATTGTGATGCGGCCGTTGTGTGTGTGTGTGTGTGTGTGTGTGTTGAAGTTGTAACAGAAACGTCATGTATGGCGACGGACGTTGTATACATTGTAATACTGACATCATGTGTGGTGACATTGTAAGAAGAACGTTGTACACATTGTAATAGACATCATGTGTGGTGACATTGTAAGAAGAACGTTGTACACATTGTAATAGACATCATGTGTGGTGACATTGTAAGAAGAACGTTGTACACATTGTAATATTGACATCATGTGTGGTGACATTGCACGGAGAACGTTGTACACATTGTAATACTGACATCATGTGTGGTGACATTGTAAGAAGAACGTTGTACACATTGTAATACTGACATCATGTGTGGTGACATTGTAAGAAGAACGTTGTACACATTGTAATACTGACATCATGTGTGGTGACATTGTAAGAAGAACGTTGTACACATTGTAATAGACATCATGTGTGGTGACATTGTAAGAAGAACGTTGTACACATTGTAATATTGACATCATGTGTGGTGACATTGCACGGAGAACGTTGTACACATTGTAATACTGACATCATGTGTGGCGACATTGTAAGAAGAACGTTGTACACATTGTAATACTGACATCATGTGTGGTGACATTGTACGAAGAACGTTGTACACATTGTAATACTGACATCATCTGTGGTGACTTTGCAAACAGAGCATTATGGATGGTAACGATGTAGTGGAATATCAGCATAGCAAATACGAAAGCAATTAGCAAACACAATAACAACGAGACACACAAAACAGTGTGTAATCATAATAAACACCATGTAAAAACAATAAAAATGCGACTTGATAAAAACGTGGCAAAATCAACTGCGATACAAAGGAATGCGACCACGACTAGAATGCAGACAGCTGGGATGCACTATGGTCGGATTTGAATCATCGGAAGTTCCGAAGATGTCCTCACTAGGTGTCGCTGCGGGTCTACGGACGGAAGAAGCAGACGACAACTGCCCGGCTCTTGGAACGGCCGTGTGTCTCTCACTTGGCGCCTACAGCAGCCAGTCGCTCGGCGATTTCTGAACCGTTCGTTGCTGTAGTCACGTGACACCGACGTCCGCCATGACAGCGGAAGGCGATGATGGCGTAATGGACGGAATCATGTCGACTCTGGGCGTGGGACGCGATCAGTCAGTCGAGCATGGCGCAGAGTTTGATGTCTCTGCTTGAGCCGGCCACGCAGAACTTGCGCCCGTCGAGGACTGAGTGCATCGTCAGGACGGCGTGTCCAAGCTTCACCTCAACCATCAGCTACAGCAACAACAACACACACTTAGTCGACGGACGGAGGGAGGGACGGCGTGTCCAAGCTTCACCTCAACCATCAGCTACAGCAACAACAACACACACTTAGTCGACGGACGGAGGGAGGGACGGCGTGTCCAAGCTTCACCTCAACCATCAGCTACAGCAACAACAACACACACTTAGTCGACGGACGGAGGGAGGGACGGACGGAGGGACGGACGGAGAGACGCGAACAGGAACCAGGACGGGGGAGGGACGGAGGACGGAGGGACGGGAGGGGAGGAGGGAGGACGACTGACGACTGACTGACGACGGACGGACGGACGACTGACGACGACGACGACGGACGGACGGACGGACGGACGGACGGACGGACGGACGGACGGACGGACGGACGGACGGACGGACGGACGGACGGACGGACGGACGGACGGACGGACGGACGGACGGACGGACTGACGGACTGACGGACTGACGGATTGTGGGACTGACGGACTGACGGACTGAGGGACTGACGGACTGACGGACTGGACGGACTGACGGCTGACGGACTGACGGACTGACGGACTGACGGACTGACGGACTGACGGACTGACGGACTGACGGACTGACGGACTGACGGACTGACGGACTGACGGACTGACGGACTGACGGACTGACGGACTGACGGACTGACGGACTGACGGACGGACGGACGGACGGACGGACGGACGGACGGACGGACGGACGGACGGACGGACGGACGGACGGACGGACGGACGGACGGACGGACGGACGGACGGACGGACGGACGGACGGACGGACGGACGGACGGACGGACGGACGGACGGACGGACGGACGGACGGACGGACGGACGGACGGACGGACGGACGGACGGACGGACGGACGGACGGACGGACGGACGGACGGACAGGCATTTTTATTTTATGCGAGACATTAACAAATTTTAATAATTAACATAAATATATAGTTCAATGATACTCCCATTAAGGCCGACCATGTCGCAGTCACGTGGGCCCCCTTTTTGAGGATGATTATGCTGATTATAACAATACTAATAGTAAACCGAATAACAATTATAAATAATAATAACAAAATTTTAGTAAAACCAGTCATTCAATTTTAGGAAAGTAACACACTCATACAAGTTAATGATTACATTCTGGAGTAGGAACATCTGCATTCGAAAGATCACAAATAAATAGTTATAGGCCTAACACCATTTTCATAAACAAGAACTATTTGCCGTGAGACTCACAATAAGAGCCAGACGCCAACAGACACCAATACGCCTTTGTCGTGTACTATTGTGTTGTATAACCACGCATACAGTACTACACAACTGTGCCATATGCTTTGCACAACACTTGGTGCATTGTCATATCATAATCATCAGACCATGACGGCACGAAGTCATACGCAATCATGCGATCACAGATAATTTTTTTAACCGAATTTAGTTAATACCGAATTATGATATACGACGTACACGCTACTCTGGCGTAGTAAGAGAAACAATCGGCCTTGTCCGATTACGTTTGCTATTTTGCCACGATCTTCTATGAATACAACAACGTGCAGTTGACAAAGGCGCATTGTATGCGACCAACTGCCACGTGAGACAGATGGAGTGAATGGTCGTAGTCTATGAGCAATTTGATAGCGGTAACACTGGTGATCTGAAGGGACGAATCTATTCGTTATCAAGAACGCATGCATGTTTGGTTGCTGTTTGGAAATGCAAAGATTTCTAGTTAGTCAGGTGGGTTGGTTTGCATGGTGAAATTGACTCCTGCACGGATCGTTGCCCGTCGACACGCAATCTTTCACCAGTCCTGCTAGTCGGGTCGAATCGTGACGACGACGAGGGTGTGTTCCGTTTGAAACCCCAACACACCGTCGTGACTGGCCTCTCTCTGTGTACAGGACGGGCCGGGCGTGTCTCTCTCTGTTAGCGTCACGACTGGCAGCACCCTGGGCTATTAAATGGCCATGAAGCGGCCAGAGAGTGGACAATGCCGGCTCGTACACACGACTCCGGTCGCCAGGAGCGGAGCAACAAACAGAACCAAGACGTCCCTGCGCCGCCACGAGTACACATAACTGAACTGGGCCAATGTTGGTCAAAGTGGCCCTAAATATATTACACGCTTAGTAATAATAAAACCACTGATTGTAATGTGATATTGCTGTAACGTGTGCCGAAACGTTGGCCGTGTGCCCGGTATTTCGGTACCACAATACGAATATGAATAGCGAGTTGCGACCTACAAACTGTGAACACTAATCCTGGTCGGGTCAACGCTGACGATGGTGGACAGTACAGTGCCAATGTCTGGCAGATGTACACAATAAGTGGACAGTACAGTGCCAATGTCTGGCAGATGTACACAATAAGTGGACAGTACAGTGCCAATGTCTGGCAGATGTACACAATAAGTGGACAGTACAGTGCCAATGTCTGGCAGATGTACACAATAAGTGGACAGTACAGTGCCAATGTCTGGCAGATGTACACAATAAGTAAACAGTACAGTGCCAATGTCTGGCAGATGTACACAATAAGTGGACAGTACAGTGCCAATGTCTGGCAGATGTACACAATAAGTAAACAGTACAGTGCCAATGTCTGGCAGATGTACACAATAAGTGGACAGTACAGTGCCAATGTCTGGCAGATGTACACAATAAGTAGACAGTACAGTGCCAATGTCTGGCAGATGTACACAATAAGTGGACAGTACAGTGCCAATGTCTGGCAGATGTACACAATAAGTGGACAGTACAGTGCCAATGTCTGGCAGGTGTACACAATAAGTAGACAGTACAGTGCCAATGTCTGGCAGATGTACACAATAAGTAGACAGTACAGAGCCAATGTCTGGCAGATGTACACAATAAGTGGACAGTACAGTGCCAATGTCTGGCAGATGTACACAATAAGTGGACAGTACAGTGCCAATGTCTGGCAGATGTACACAATAAGTGGACAGTACAGTGCCAATGTCTGGCAGATGTACACAATAAGTGGACAGTACAGTGCCAATGTCTGGCAGATGTACACAATAAGTGGACAGTACAGTGCCAATGTCTGGCAGATGTACACAATAACACTACATCCAGTAGCATAGATAACGGTTTTAGACGATATAACATTTAATCATTTCGGTTATGCAACGAAAGCGAAATACATAATTTAACTCGCTATTGAAACCTACTGCCAATATGCATGCGCGTTAGCGTGCATAAAACGGCCCACGTGGGATACGCACAATAACAACGAGCAGAAGAAACGACTTCATTAATATCTTATTAATAAGATCTGGTACAGTAGATACAATTTCAACCAAATCACCAATCAGACACAACACACATTTATCACTTGTGCACAGCGAACGTCACCTGACGACACACGACACGACACGACACGACACGACACGACACGACACGACACGACACGACACGACACGACACGACACGACACGACACGACACGACACGACACGACACGACACGACACGACACGACACGACACGACACGACACGACACGACACGACACGACACGACACGACACGACACGACACGACACGACCACCACAGACTGTGCTATACACCGCAGGTGACAGACAAAAGACCGCATCTGACTTCCCCATTGGCCGCCATTATAACGCTTCTTTCATTTCCAACACAATTGTAACAGATCTATTATCGAAGAGTTCACAGCATATTTAACCTCCACTGATAAGCGTGCCCTGGAAAGTGCGTGAAATGCTAACACCTCAGTATACCACAAACCACACTTAAAACCTGACACCCCTTCATAGAATTAGACAGTCATATGGCGTGTTGACATCACCAATCCACATGACACCAATATCAATACGCAGAAAAACACGACTGTCATCTGTTATTATTTGACAGTTCTGCACACACACAAAAACCATAATTTCTACTCACGCCACACTACATAAGTCCTCACAGAAATTCACACAACCTGCGTAATGCTATTTCCATAGGGTACTCTCTGGTAATGGTGGATGGACACCTTGTTGTGGTCTTACGACAACACGAATCGCGTGAGGTGAGAATAAACGAACAACGCGACTAATTAACCCAAAGACAAGAACCAAATACCTTGACATGGTACAATAGAGACAATGTCAACCAAATCAACAATCAGACAAAACACACGTATCAGACAAACACGTATGCACAGTTGATCTTTTGAGTGAGCGTCACCTAGCGAGACGACACGACACGACACGACACGACACGACACACACGACACGACGACACGACACGACACGACACGACACGACACGACACGACACGACACGACACGAACACGACACGACACGACACGACACGACACGACACGACACGACACGACACGACACACGACTGCCCTAACACCACAGTTAACACGGCTCGTGTGAGGCGAGAATAAACCAACCGCACGACTAATTAACCCGGTCGATGCGACCGCAGATTACGAGCGATCCGTGTAACGGGAGCCGCCAAAACACGGCGGTCGCCGGCTCCGGTTACGGCTGGTCGCGCGCCGCCAGGAGCCTTGACGCTGTGTGACGTCGGTATGGCGCTATAGCTGTCACTCGACTAAAATGATCCGGTCGTAATGCGGCTCATATTGTCACGACATGACAGCGCCCACGCACGCTCGCTCGGACGCAAACAGATTGTCGTTGTCTGTCGGTATCGCGTGGTGCTTGTGTGACGTCAGAGAAGACAACAACAATAGTTCGAATAGAAGCAACAACTGCAGTGCGACCTTGACACATCGACGTCAATGGTTGGGTTGGAGTAGGGGGTTGTGCCTCCCCCGTAGTTACCCCCTGCGTCTATGTCAACGATTCTTGTGATTGTTTAAGTCGTATGTGATTATACACTTCCAAATAAAGCTTACTTACTTACTAACTTACTATGCATCTAGACAAAACCCAACTTTTCAACAACATTGTGCTCACACCAATTGTGGAATTCTCTCGACAACTCTACAAAATGCATTAGAAATGTCCATTGTTAAAAATATTACTCCGAATATTTTGTTTACTTATTAATTTTGTTTTCTGTATTGTACATCATGATGGTTATTCCCCAAAAATATGTAATATTTTATGTATATATATATATATATATATATATATATATATATATATATATATATATATATATATATTGTATATATATATTGTATATATATATATATATATATATATATATATATATATATATATTGTACATTGTATATATTGGATACTGTTAACAATACATTTATTGTATAATTTTATTTGGCATGTTGCATGTTATAATATATTTTTACTTTAGTGTAATATTGGGCAGGTGCTTCAGAACTACGATTTACAACTATACTTGTATTATACATGCTGAATGTATTATATTGTTGATATTGAATAAATCTCTCTCATAATACATCGCTGCAAACTCCCGCAGCGACATTCGCGCGCACGCCAGCGTCGTATATAAGGTTCAAGCAGCTAGCGTAGGACCCAAAATAAGGTCATATACCGTGGACATTTCCGGGGCGACATTTCCGTGGGTGGAAGGCGGGGGTGGTCTATGGGGGTGTAGCGCCGGACGGAGGGGGTTGACCGTTCATTAGCCCATTATTCTAACATTATTATCGGTGGTGGGGGAGTATTTGCGGGGAGAGGAAAATGATTAGTGATGCTGTCACGCCACAGACTCTTCACGGGGTCGGGAGGATGGCTGTGACCGACCGCGAGGGGACTTAGATCGGGTCACGTCGTGTCAGACTGGAGCTGGCTGCGCCCAGTTCGCCGCAACGTATGAAGCGATTGCTGATTGCCGATTACGATTAGAGTCAACATTACGCGCTGGTCAATACGTTAGGACGTTATACTATTGCAGTACTATACAAGCGTGTGTGGATACGGCTGAAATGCTACTGTTTCCTCATCGACAGAGAATACAAAACTAAATCAAAGATAAACTACTACTCTTTACACAGCATACAACTCGATCAAAAAGAAATGTGACAAGAGTAATAGAGAGTTACGTGAATGTGCAGCGCCAAGGCAAAAACTTCCCTAAGCACAATAATAACAACAATCTAATTGAGCACATTTATTACACCAGACAACAACAATACTACTACTACTATATCAACGAGAAAGCGTCATATTCCCACCACTGCCTCTGTCGCGTAGATAAACAGTCCATCTTATGGTACACTGATTCTAAAGAGAAGCACTGCATCAAACGGCATGGGGTTTAGTTGATTGCGTCACAAACCGGGCTGGAAAACAGTTCTTCAGTCAGCGTGTGCGGTGTTGTTTGTGTTATTCCAGCCGACTATCTTGAACCGTGAACCCACTTCGACGGTCATCCGTCAAAATACACATTACAAAACAAAGATAAGCATAAGACTCTATCTCCTAATCAATTAGCCAAGTATTGACCTACTGGATATAATGAAGTAAATATAGCTCTATCGACTTGGAGAAGATAAGTCGTGAATGAATGTTGACGCGAAGCAAGCAGGGACACCGCGTGCATGCGTGCATCGTAGCACCAGCGGCGCACAGTGGCGCAGAGAGAACATGGTAGAGAGAACATTATGTTGTCAATTTATAAATTACAACTCTACCAACAAATGATAGCATAGATGTCTATATAAAAATTTCAGTATATATATATATATATATATATATATATATATATATATATATAATATATATATATATATATATATATATATATATATATATATATATATATATATATATATTATAAACACGTAAATATAAATAATAAATTTATCCTGTCAGCAACACACACAAACACGCACGCACGCACGCACGCACGCGCGCGCGCACACGCACACCACACACACACACACACACACACACACACACACACACACACACACACACACGTATTTGGCATACTGATGGCTTACATTCGTACATATTTCATGTGTTGGTGTAACGTTACATAGAGCGTAATGTTACAACGACAATAGATTGCATTTAATGAAGGGTAGCCTCCGCCAGTATTGGGTCGGAAGCTGGAGGCGATGACAATTTGATTAAAGAGATTAATTGGTAAAAAAGGTAAATCATTACACGAGCTTTACAACAAACGAAATGTAACCAGATGGTGTGGGAGACTGCCCCCGACCTGCGGACGCCCGCACTGGTGCATGCACCCACGTACACGCACACGGACGGCCTACACACAGCCTGAGAGGGACCGATGGAGCAGTTTGACCGCATCAGCCTATTTCCCTTCACCCCCGCTCTCCCACTGCACGCCCGACCTCGCCTACTGCAGCAGGAGCAGCGCTGGAGACTGTGCGCGGCCACGCGTGAACCACGGATGATGCGCCGTGTGCGGCCACGTGTGACGAATTACAGTCGTCAAACAGACCCGGTCGACGTGTCGCATTAATCCTTGCAGCAAATCGGACACCGGTGCGCGTAAGATTAAGCCGGATCGTAACATTAACGGGCCCGTGCGACAGCGTCGCACCTCGACGTCCGCCTACGTCAATGTGTCGGCAACCCGGGTCGCCGACGGGTAATTGCGGAGAAAACATATGTTCTCGTTGGCGTTTATGGCTTTGCATTGAAACCGCTGCTTTGATATATTGTCTGCGCCTTTTTCGAATTGAGGATTCGCGAAGTGGCGAGTTTAACCAGCTGTGCTGCGCGTTTGTCGACGTATAACCTGTGGTGTATCTGTGATGTATCTGTTTTACCAGGTCACAACACACACCAATACGGCACGTGTTTATCACTGGCTCTGGCGTTGCGGCTTGTGGTCGGCCTGACATTTACAGATAACTTAGTCGTATGTATCCTCGCAAAACTGTCCTTTCGGAAGACGCGATGCAACCTGATAAAACCAACTGTACTTTGACAAGGTTGCACATATTATTATTCGCAACATTTTGTAGTTGCCATATGTTTGTATTTTCAACAATAATGCCATG
>JAODUO010000119.1:395000-417500 GCA_025642075.2 Ridgeia piscesae
ATCTCGTATTCACGGCGCGTTGCAGATGAAGACCGAGCAGCGAGCGACTGTAAAGAAAGAGCGGTCGCTGCCGCCGCGGAGCTCGAGTCGTGGCGCTAACGTAAGTCGACGCAGATATCTCTGTTGATCCACCCACGACGACGTCGGCGTTGCGTTGACAGAGCGCGCGAGGGACGTCTCCAATAGATCACAACAAGTGGTCCGAGAAACTTCGCGGAATCGACGCGACCGCGAGTGCCGCGCGAGACAGATATATCGACAGGCGGACTCGGCTGTGAGTCGGTGGTCAGGACGCAAATGGTCTGGCGTTATTGGTCATTCGCCGAGAAGTCCGATAGGGTTGATCGGGTGTCCGTGTCATGCACACAGTGTATGTCACTACATAACTAGTATGACATCTAGATACACCTTGTAATAGGAGCTAAGCCTCACGTGCGTCAAACGGAGCCACAAGGAAGAACAACATGTTGACTGTCCATGTGTGTTTACATATATCATTTTAATATCGACTCTATTTTGAAGACAGCAGCTGTCACCACTACATCGAACGGGCTTCGGCGTGGGGGACATAGCATTAGTATCCCTAAATTGGTTTCCAATACATGTAGTAAATATGACATTCTGCCAAAGTATATTTGATATATCATAAGACAAATAACGGTGTCTTCTTGCCAGACAGCAGACAACAACGAAGAAAACACAACTGACGAATTACTCAACCACATTTGGATGGTCGATACATCTGAATGGAACGAATTAACACGATACAACACAATGTTACGATTAAAACGACCAGGCTTTGAACCGTTAACAGCGACAGTGTCTCTAGTGTCTGCACACAACCACAACCTATGGCTGACGTGTCCGTCACCTCCACGGCGACCGTCTTGGACGACAACTGAACAACATTGTCACACCTACACCCCAGACGCGAAGAATCAGTCGGTGTGTGATCCCGCGGGCAAAATCCCTGACATTAATGACGGCAGTGACGAGGAAACGTCGCTGGCAATCGAGATAAAGAGACACAGACGACGGTGGTACGTGCGCCGAATGTCTTCCTGTGCATTGGGGAAGACAGCTCACGCCAGACAGCAGATGGTAGACGACTGACTTAGGTTGAGAGGACAGGGAGAGCGTGCCACGGCAAGCTGCACAATAACATGTTGTAATGTCCAGTAACACTACACTCACATACTAAATACGCGACATTTGAACATCTCAAGACATTTGGGTATCTCGTTTTTAGTCCCACGTAACTTAAAGTTACGACGTCACGAGCTGGCCAACAACCTTCGGCGTTGCACTTTAAAAACACTTAGACATTCGGATTACTGAAACGAATAATATATACATAGCAAATATCTGGAAACTGCGATTAAACACGCCGTTAAAGGGTGCTTTCGTTAATAAGCAGACAATAACTAGTAGCCATCTTTCTTTCTTGAAATCCCGTCTAGATCAATATAATATTTTGCGTTGTAAAACCCGACTAACTCGGTCGATCTATTCCGAGCCATTGCGAAAATATGGGCAGGATCAATGTATGCTTTCTTCGGCTGCTTTAAAGTTATCAGCCGACTTTGTACGCATGTGATGAAAAACAAACATACAAAAACCATGACATTTTGATTTGAAGTCCGTATTAAAAACCCAATAAATCCCTGTTACGTAGGACAATCCACGGGCAGTGGTTGGTTCGGTGGTACTAAAAGACAAACCACAACAGACGG
Source organism: Ridgeia piscesae (assembly GCA_025642075.2). Taxonomy (NCBI): domain Eukaryota; kingdom Metazoa; phylum Annelida; class Polychaeta; order Sabellida; family Siboglinidae; genus Ridgeia; species Ridgeia piscesae. Next base: position 396,734 of record JAODUO010000119.1, read on the forward strand.
CGCCCACGAGAGACGATACAAAAAATGGCCGCCACTATAAACCAGGCCTTACACGGTGCCCCGCGTGCGTTTCTCGGTAATTGGAATTCATAACATGACAATCCATCAAGTGTTCAAGTCGTCGCACCGGAAGAATGCGGATTAATGTGACATCCGGCGTACGACGACGGTTACAAAAGTCACGTCGCACATCCGTAGCGTGGGAAGGAATTAATTATTAACAAAACCCACTCGCCTCTCGTAAATCGCATCAAGTCTATCACTCGGTGCGGACATGCGCAGTGGCGCCGGAAGTCTACGCAACGTTTCCGTTATGGCGAGCGTCTTCAATTAGAAATTTGACAACGTGATATTTATTTGCATCGTATTGATTAAACACTGCATTTAATAAAGTACGGCATTGCAGACGAATGGTCGGTAAATGTTAGGAATTGCCTGTGACTTGACTTTGTTGAAATTGTTCCGCAGTTTCTCATGGCGCAAAGAATAATAGTCAACAAGTTTACCGACGCTTACTAATTAATGTATATATATATATATATATATATATATATATATATATATATATATATATATATATATATATATATATATATATATATATATAAACAAATCGGTTGATGCATTAACGATAGCGGTGCATTATAGTAGCCTTACATTTATATTACCTTACCAAACTGCGGTTTTAATTTACACATGTTTTTAGAGTAGTTGTACGTTTTGAAATGTTCTTTACTGTACATTTTGCTGCTGTATGTGAGTGTTTCAGGAAAGGTCATGTATTAATGCAGCAACGCCAAACATTCTTGGTACATTTTAAAATGCTACTTGGCAATAAATGGTTAAATCTGAATCTATAATGATTTGCACACTTAATGACCGTCTTAGCTGTACAAAAACCTACGTTTTGTCGGTGCGTTGATTCATGATATAAAAGTACAAGTGTGATGATAAAACAGTGCGTTTTACTGCAGATCTAGCAATTGCAATAGCGCACATAAACCCCGTTAGTCCAGCCATATACAACGCACTTCCGAAATGCTGTCATTATTCCACTAAAACGCGTGCTACTCTACAGAAATGTGGACGCAAAACGTGCATAAAGCGCACAATTTCACCATAAAAATTGCACTTCTGCAACTTACACGTTTCGTGAAGGAATGAACACATAGAGATAGAAAAAGTGCGAGGAGCCTCCGAGCATCATTTTTGTGGTGTAAATCTAATTCCGGCCAATCTAATATAATTTTACATCGACTGGTAGGAGAAAATGACCGGAAGAGGTGTGACACTGACAATAAACGTCCATCGGCTAAACGCACGCTTGCACGCACTCGCGTAAGCCTGCGTAACCACGCAGCGTAGGAACGACATTTTTACTATGCTGCGCTCTGCCTATGGGTAAATCCACGCGTGAATAAGTGGAGATTATTTATTATTTTACACATAACAACGTTGGTGTGAGGCACAAGGACTGTGCGCGATCGCAATTGGCATTCTGTCACCGGGCACATAATCTGTAGTCTTGACGATGATATATCAACTAATACCGGGACAATGGCGCAAATGTCAGTGCCGGGCCTCTCAACATGCCGGGCGTGCTGCATGGCCCTGGATTCATCCAGTAACAGATGACAAGTGATATAATATGCGGGAGATCACACACACAGCGTATCTGTCTGGGCTGTCAATTGTGGGACACATACATAACCGTGGTTTTATTATCAACTATGCCGCTGTGGCAGGTAAATTCATACATTACCGAACGACGGCAATAACTCATGTGCCAGATTGCAGAATAAACCTCGCAGCTGTTTGTTCATAATTTACTCAAGGTACGGCCTATAAAATTACAAAATACCACTTTCATACAATACTTGCAATGTGGCTGAATGTTAACAAAATAATGAATACGGATGGATGAATTATCAATGTCAAGTTCTTGACAATATACAACTATAACCCATTATAGGAACTGTCTTCGTTTGACAGAACATCTTTACTTTGTCATAAGTCAATGAAAGCATGGAAATTGAAAAGAAATGTCTTAAACATTTGTTTTCTCAGGTTCTCTCTGTCTGTTTTATACTTTAAATTACTGAACACTCTAAGTTAATTCAAAACGCATCTAAAATGCATCTCTTCAAACAGGTGTACTATTGAATCACTCTTGTTTTAATGATGTTGCTTCTCTAATACTTAATTTTATCTGCAGTATTTCATTCATGTGTATTATCAATGTAAATTTCATGTGTTTAATAATTATTTACAATTTATTAATCAGCTCTTTTACACTATTTATTTACTTATTATTTATTATTTTTTAATAATATACATTATAGTTTTATTTAATTTATGCAGTTCTATGTGCCCAAATTTTTTTTTTCTTAAGTGGACTGTACACATTCCTACATTATTATTTACTTGTTGTTTTCAGATATCACCAACTTCTGACACCATTTTCCAATTCTGCCGTCCTTTCCCACCCCTCCTCCTGCAACCATTTCTATTTCTTCCATCTACACTTCTCCATCCTTCCTCAGTTCTCCAACATTTCCTACTTCTTCCAATCCTACCACGCTAACCCAGGACACTTACTACCCCACACAAGTCATGAATTGTCTTCTAACATCCTTTTCATGTATTGCTAAGACACTGCACTTGTGATTCCTGATGCTGCTATAACATTCTCATCCCACTAAGCTAATTATGACTGGTTCACATGTTCAAAGACCCGTTATGTTGACACAAACTCGTAAAGCCAGCCCACCAGTGGGTGGGCGGTTTACGATAATGGATCTCAGAGAAAAGGTTGCACAATAAATAGAAGAGTGAGTGCGGAGACTTAGGGCCGATATTCCACGCACGCGACCACGATGCATGTGTGATGCTTCTCAACATGTCCTGCATGCAGTTGCCACTAACAACCAGACAGATGCATGCATTCACTGGGCGGAAAAAATAGGACGAACGAGGAGAAATAATTGAGGAGAATCATCGCTGGAAGACCCGCATGTGTTTACTGGCAATCAACTGTGTCCATGCGTCTCTCAGACTTCTGCAGAATGTCCAGTTCCGGCCAATAAACGTGCTGTCCAAAGCAGATACCGTGTAATAAAATTGCCCTAAGCTGGTCCCATTAATTGAGAGTCCATCGCCAGAGAGAGGAACATTCAGTGGCGCTCTGATGGGGAGAGTCAAATCGCATTAGGCATCCTGCTGAAACAAACCCATGCTTGTGGAAGCTCTCCATAAAAGAGGCATTCCTCTTTATCAGATCCGAATTGCAGCAGCCAAGGCAGTGTGTGTTTGTGTGGGGGGGGGCAGGGGTGCTATTTGACTACACTACCCTTGACATTTCTCCCACACAATGCACACTGCACATCACTACATGAGTCCTCGACTCGTTGTTCCCATCACATGATTCCAGGAACCACGTCAACTTCAAACAAACAGAAACTCAAGGAAATGTCTGTCATTTCACCGTCTGTCCATCCTGTCACTTGCAAGGACATTGGTGACATTTTTGTCCAGATGACCGTTTTCAAGTCAAATGCTGTTTTTTTCTCATCAAAGTCAATGGGATAGCAATGTCGTGCTGACGGCAAGGGATGTAGTATAGAAAACATGCAGACAATGATGTCACATCCAGGGTCTGTTATTGTCTAACAACTCTTGTGGTTCCTGGCACTGATGGCAGTTTCCTGTTTCAAGAAACGCTTGCATGATGCGAGAAAAGTAAGATACTAGATCCAATTGATCCATCCCGTATCGATCTCAGGATGGCACTAATAGTATTACTATTGGCTTTACAAACATCTTTGCAGAAAGGTTTACTTCACAAAGAATGCGACCATCTGTTATTTTGACTGGATCGTATTTTCCCCGTGGTTGGTTTGTTAAACTAATTCTTCTACATCACTCAAATTTATGTGCACATAAAAACAGAATAAATGACATGTAATATGACAAAAATTACATATTAATTTAAATACCATTGTCAAAGTAAAAACCACTTGTGATCAAATGTTGGAAGGTGATACATCTTTAATAATAATTATCAAGACGAGCCTAATTAGTTTTAATATAGAAAATAAAACATATTTCCGCTAATAATAACATTACATTCTTCTATTATATGTGCATTTAATAATATGAACTTCCTGTCGTGCAAACAAGTTATTTAGAGTGTTCTGCAAATTAAATGATATAGACCTCCAGAATGATGATGCATACATTCCATACACATGGACACACAACATGTTTGTTCAGATTGCCAAGTCACGATCATACAAAAGTCTCAACCCAAATGCCAAAGTCCACCAAAGATGTGAGAGCAGTTCATCGAATCAACATCCGTCACGGATACAACATCCGACCATCACTGGCAGTGTTTCCTGGCGTGGCTTACGTCTTAGAGAAGGATTTACTTGGCCGGAGGAGATTGAGACTGTGTGCTTGGTAATGTAATGGCATTTCAGATGGCTTTGCGCAAAGGTGGCAATCAGCGAGCGTCGAGTCTGGAGTGATTCCGTTCTCATCCGACAGTGATGTCCGCTCTGGCATACACAAGTGTGGCCGCGTATTGAGGCCATCTGCAGGTGACAGACTGACACAGACACAGACATAGACTGCATTACCAACTGACCACGCTCAAAGACTAGGCTTCAGCACTGCAGATCAACAAGATGTCAGCAGCTTTGTCCTGGCCGTAGTTGCTGCGTCAGTTTTAACACTGCCTACGTGTGAGACGAAACCAACACATTGGACATTTTAAATAATGATATATCTTAAGGAATTGCCTAATTATTTCTATCATGTTGGTATATCATCTCTAGCTTTAATTTAAGAAGACACTTACATGTGGAGTTCACTTTATTAGTTTAATTTACTAAGCTACCAGCTCAATAATTATTATACTTCGCTGGTAACCACCTCATCTGTTTTGCGATACTGTTGAAACATATCTTGTATCATATGGATGTGGATGAGGAAATGACATTATTTACTTACATACATACTATTGGCAATAAAAAGAGAGATAGTAACAAGTTTGAATTAGAGAACCATCCAGGCGAAGAACTTCAAACTCGAGGGACAACAAGGAATTCTAATGATAAGTTTATCAGTTTTGTCAAATGTTTTTAAAAACGTCCATGCAGCCAGCACTTATAAATTCAGAGGATCATTTGTGACATTTATTTATAACCTTCTTTGAGAAAAACCTTCTCATTTTAACATGCTTTGCTTCACAAATACTATTTAGTATCCTTTTAGTCTTTTTTGTAAGCGAGAAAAATCATATGAATGAAATTTATAAAGAAAGTTTATTAGGACTGAATAGTGTCATGGACATCAGGACATTACTGAAATGAGTACTGTATACACAGTGTTGTTTACAAAATGTATTTAAAATGTGCGAATGCGTTTGAACAAAACATGATACGGGGTTCTCTAATTTAATCACAACACATGTCGCAACATATTCTATATCCTAATCCACCGGTATCATGTAACTATTCATTAAATATTAAAATCCAATGCATCTTTTATGTGAAAAAAGCACCTCTTAATGCCATAAACAAACAAACTTTACAACTCTTGAGTAACTAATAATACCATGCATTTATCATGCACTCAAAAATGTTACTTGGTTAAAGATCTTGCGTAACAAAATCATATCTATCATGCATCATCAAAACATCGCAGTCTGTATTTCACACAACAGTGTGTAATCAACACGCTACAGAGGCAAGTAAAGACGCTACAGAGGCAAGTAACCAGACTACAGAGGCAAGTAAAGAGGTTACAGAGGCAAGTAAAGAGGTTACAGAGGCAAGTAAAGAGGTTACAGAGGCAAGTAAAGAGGCTACAGAATCAAGTAAAGAGACTACAGAGGCAAGTAAAGAGACTACAGAGGCAAGTAAAGAGGTTACAGAGGCAAGTAAAGAGGTTACAGAGGCAAGTAAAGAGGTTACAGAGGCAAGTAAAGAGGCTACAGAATCAAGTAAAGAGACTACAGAGGCAAGTAAAAACGCTACAGAGGCAAGTAACCAGACTACAGAGGCAAGTAAAGAGGTTACAGAGGCAAGTAAAGAGGTTACAGAGGCAAGTAAAGAGGTTACAGAGGCAAGTAAAGAGGCTACAGAATCAAGTAAAGAGACTACAGAGGCAAGTAAAGAGACTACAGAGGCAAGTAAAGAGGTTACAGAGGCAAGTAAAGAGGTTACAGAGGCAAGTAAAGAGGTTACAGAGGCAAGTAAAAAGGCTACAGAATCAAGTAAAGAGACTACAGAGGCAAGTAAAGAGACTACAGAGGCAAGTAAAGAGGTTACAGAGGCAAGTAAAGAGACTACAGAGGTAAGTAAAGAGGCTACAGAGGCAAGTAAAGAGGCTACAGAGGCAAGTAAAGAGGCTACAGAGGTAAGTAAAGAGGCTACAGAGGCAAGTAAAGAGACTACAGAGGCAGGTAAAGAGACTACAGAGGCAAGTAAAAAGGCTACAGAGGTAAGTAAAGAGGCTACAGAGGCAAGTAAAGAGACTACAGAGGAGAAAAGTAAAGGAAGAAGCAGAGAGGAAAGAAAGAGACTACAGAGGCAAGTAAAGAGGCTACAGAGGCAAGTAAAGAGGCTACAGGAAGTAAAGTAAGAGCAGAAGAGGCTACAGAGGCAAGTAAAGAGACTACAGAGGCAAGTAAAGAGGCTACAGAGGCAAGTAAAGAGGCTACAGAGGCAAGTAAAGAGACTACAGAGGCAAGTAAAGAGACTACAGAGGCAAGTAAAGAGGCTACAGAGGCAAGTAAAGAGGCTACAGAGGCAAGTAAAGAGGCTACAGAGGTAAGTAAAGAGACTACAGAGGTAAGTAAAGAGCTACAGAGGAAGTAAAGACTACAGAGGCAAGTAAAGAGCTACAGAGGCAAGTAAAGAGTACAGAGGCAAGTAAGAGACTACAGAGGAAGTAAAGAGCTACAGGGCAAGTAAAGACTACAGAGGAAGTAAAGAGGCTACAGAGGAAGTAAAGAGGCTACAGGGCAAGTAAAGAGGCTACAGAGGCAAGTAAAGAGCTACAGAGGCAAGTAAAGAGCTACAGGGAAGTAAAGAGGCTACAGAGGAAGTAAAGAGCTACAGGGAAGAAAGAGCTACAGGGCAAGAAAGAGCTACAGGGCAAGTAAAGAGGCTACAGAGGAAGTAAGAGCTACAGAGGAAGTAAGGCTACAGGCAAGAAGAGCTACAGAGGCAAGTAAAGAGCTACAGAGGCAAGTAAAGAGGCTACAGAGGCAAGTAAAGAGGCTACAGAGGCAAGTAAAGAGACTACAGAGGCAAGTAAAGACGCTACAGAGGCAAGTAAAGAGGCTACAGAGGCAAGTAAAGAGACTACAGAGGCAAGTAAAGAGGCTACAGAGGCAAGTAAAGAGGCTACAGAGGCAAGTAAAGAGACTACAGAGGCAAGTAAAGAGGCTACAGAGGCAAGTAAAGAGGCTACAGAGGCAAGTAAAGAGACTACAGAGGCAAGTAAAGAGACTACAGAGGCAAGTAAAGAGACTACAGAGGCAAGTAAAGAGACTACAGAGGCAAGTAAAGAGACTACAGAGGCAAGTAAAGAGACTACAGAGGCAAGTAAAGAGACTACAGAGGCAAGTAAAGAGACTACAGAGGCAAGTAAAGAGACTACAGAGGCAAGTAAAGAGACTACAGAGGCAAGTAAAGAGACTACAGAGGCAAGTAAAGAGACTACAGAGGCAAGTAAAGAGGCTACAGAGGTAAGTAAAGAGGCTACAGAGGCAAGTAAAGAGACTACAGAGGCAAGTAAAGAGACTACAGAGGCAAGTAAAGAGGCTACAGAGGCAAGTAAAGAGACTACAGAGGCAAGTAAAGAGAGCTACAGAGGCAAGTAAAGAGACTACAGAGGCAAGTAAAGAGACTACAGAGGCAAGTAAAGAGGCTACAGAGGCAAGTAAAGAGACTACAGAGGCAAGTAAAGAGGCTACAGAGGCAAGTAAAGAGGCTACAGAGGCAAGTAAAGAGGCTACAGAGGCAAGTAAAGAGGCTACAGAGGCAAGTAAAGAGACTACAGAGGCAAGTAAAGAGGCTACAGAGGCAAGTAAAGAGGCTACAGAGGCAAGTAAAGAGGCTACAGAGGCAAGTAAAGAGACTACAGAGGCAAGTAAAGAGACTACAGAGGCAAGTAAAGAGACTACAGAGGCAAGTAAAGAGGCTACAGAGGTCAAGTAAAGAGGCTACAGAGGCAAGTAAAGAGGCTACAGAGGCAAGTAAAGAGACTACAGAGGAAGTAAAGAGCTACAGAGGCAAGTAAAGAGGCTACAGAGGCAAGTAAAGAGACTACAGAGGCAAGTAAAGAGGCTACAGAGGCAAGTAAAGAGGCTACAGAGGCAAGTAAAGAGACTACAGAGGCAAGTAAAGAGGCTACAGAGGCAAGTAAAGAGACTACAGAGGTAAGTAAAGAGGCTACAGAGGCAAGTAAAGAGACTACAGAGGCAAGTAAAGAGGCTACAGAGGCAAGTAAAGAGACTACAGAGGCAAGTAAAGAGGCTACAGAGGCAAGTAAAGAGGCTACAGAGGCAAGTAAAGAGGCTACAGAGGCAAGTAAAGAGGCTACAGAGGCAAGTAAAGAGGCTACAGAGGCAAGTAAAGAGGCTACAGAGGCAAGTAAAGAGGCTACAGAGGCAAGTAAAGAGGCTACAGAGGCAAGTAAAGAGGCTACAGAGACAAGTAAAGAGACTACAGAGGCAAGTAAAGAGGCTACAGAGGCAAGTAAAGAGGCTACAGAGGCAAGTAAAGAGACTACAGAGGCAAGTAAAGAGACTTCTATGACATATAACAAAGCCTTATTGATCTGGTGGACTGTTGCAGACATTCTTCCGGATCCACTTTACCATGGGACTGATGGGACTGGCAGTGACAACCTGTAGTATGTTTGATGATTGTTGTATTTAAGTCGATGGAGTGTAGACTGTAGACAGTCCACGCTGAACCTTGGTGAGCTGAATGGTGTGTACCTGCCATGCACGCATGTTCACATGCATGCACACACGTATGCGTGCACATCCTTCTGACTGCAAGTCACAAAAGAAGCTAAAGACAGGCAGAGAACACATGAAGGCGTGCTACCAATAGTGGCTCCTTACGACGTATCCCATTCAGGTTCAGACCACAGTGTAGATTGGATATAAAAATATATTAAATCTCATTGAACAAGACAGATGGAACCAACTACCTACCGGTTGTGGTGAAAATGCATACAAAACTCAGCATAATAATAAATAATATCTGTGAAGGGAAATGCATATACTGTATATACGACAATATTTGGCTGTCTTATTTTTAAGCCACTAGTCTGGAGTGACTCTAGGTTGAAACCTTGTTGAATCTTGGGCAGTGCTCTGAAGGAGATGGTTTCTTTGTTCACTGGCAATGTCACAGTGCAGGTTACCAAGGCATTCGGCAGACGCTGGGAGATACTGCTGCCCTGATTGGTGACCGACTGTCTACAATAATCTAAAAACAAACAGCCCTGAAAGCAAGAAAGACTTTAGCTGTGAGCCCAAAGACACACCCTGTTTCACACCTGCTTGTCAAAGTTAATTTGTGACACGGTTCTTAGGTGTTTCTTATTTTATAGTAGAAGATCTCTGACTACATCATCTCCTTGATATATCACCTTATGCGACAATGGAGTAATTCGGAGAGACGTAACATCAAGATGAAAACATCGTGTAAATTATTCAGCACAGACTGACAAAAAAGGAAACTATGAAACCACACATTTACCGTCTTCACACTGTGATGTATAACATCCTTGCATAAACAACTGAATCAACATGGACCCCCAATATTCTGACTGCCACCCACCCCGCAATACTCCCTCCTCCCAGAACACCCTCCCCAATACCCCACCCCCAGTACCCCCACTCCCATGTACCCCCTCCCCCGGTACCCCCACTCCCAATACCCCACCCCCAGTACACCCCTCCCCCGGTACCCCCATCCCCAGTCCACCCCAGTACACTCACCCCTAGTACCCCCTCCCCAAACAAATTATGGAACACTTATCGTAACCCATTTTCCACTGACACATCAAGTAGCAATCCGCATGCCTTTTAACAGACTTCTGCTTCTGCCAATCAACTAATGCGTTCCGGCCGACTTTTAAGAAGCACAAACATGACAAATGACTCTGGCCTAATTGTTATTTGTCAATGATTAGTTTACCGGTGCTCAGCCTCCGTAGATCAGTCTCTGGGTCAGATCCGCGTCACCAGCACCACACGAGCAAGGCAAGAAATTAATGGCAGAGAAAGCAGTAAGGTCTTTTGCCTGGTTGAGTTATGCTTCTCTGGAGGCATGTTCTCTTTTGAGAAATTACCAACTAGCACAACGTTTGGTGATTGGAAACTATTTATTTGGATAAATGGCTTGTTTGCGGTGACAGTTTGCATAGTAGAGTACGCAGTTTGATGGAATGGTTCACTTCTGGAAGGGTTAATGGCAGGAACGGCCAATACGGAAATGGTCTAAGTAAATGTGACCAGTTGATCGCTGGAAGAAGTGATCTCATTGAGGTAACACTAATACTAATAAATGACACACATTACTGGTTGGAGCGGGTGGGAGGATCAATGAGTTATTTCAACATTTAGATGCATCAGCCTGGCGTACACATTTCTTTGCTTCCCTCAGTTTTTCTCACCGTATGTGGGTGCGCCTAACACATTGATAACATCATTATGGACTGCTTACTAATGGAAATATTCACAGTGCTTGCATTTGAAAGAGAACATTCAGCAGACTAACAACCTGCAGCACAGCTGATGGGAAAATGAAATAATAGACTTGTTAAAATCGTCGCTGGTAAAATGCTCTACATGATTCAGTGACTGACACGATACACTCTGTTAGACTCGACGCAAACACGCACAGACACTGTCAGTGCTGAAGGATGAACGGGGTGGCTTCTGGTGCATAGACAAAGCACTGTGGCTGCTCACAGAGTTTGTTGAACTTCTGCATATTGGACAACCAGAGGAACCAACAGGAAACGACTGAGACAAGACCACAGACGAGCAGGCAATAAGTACCTCGTATCCGACACCACAGACACACCGTGACAAAACCACTGGCTCTCAGATACTATCATGACATAGACAGTGACACTAACACCAACATTGACACCAGCATTGACACAGAGAATGCCCCAGGAGACTGAAAGCACACGCTCCTGAAAGACACTTCACAAGAAATCTGTCTCTTTCTCTATCAACAGAGCAAGATTCTGGCAGTGGGCAATGCTGGACACCTGTGTTACGATAAAGACCATTGGCTCAGCCTCAGTTAGTCCATAACAAGGTTTACAATTTCTTTTTACGAGATCGTTTACTTCCTCTGACGTAGACAGTAGATAGTAAAGACCAACGACTTATGTCCTCTTCTGGAGAGCTAAAGTGAAGGTGGCAGCTCCTAGCTTTATTTTGTAATGTAATATTACATTCTTATGACTACAACATGCATGTTGAAGGTTTACTGCCTGCCAATGTGTGTTTAATTACTTTATTAAGCTCAGAACAATGTCACAGCTTGACAGATTCTGCCTGCAACACTTTCAAATGATAAACAAAACATCCAGTGTCAAAATAAAATTGATTGGCCGAGGTGGGCTGAGTTCACTGTAATACCCGTTGATGTTTAACTTTCCCAGACAGTAGACTTCCCATAACAAATTACTGCTGGGCCAATTCTGAGCAGAGGAGCTGGCAACCTCCGTTTAAACAACATCAGATGAATGATATAGCCCAGTTTTCATAAGAGATAAAAGTAAATTTGAAACCCGACCGTTTTGAGAGACATTATGAGATTCTTGTCTTACCACTAGAACATCATCTGCTGAGACACCAGCCTGACCAACAGACTTCAGCACTTGTTTTTATTAAAAACCTGTGGTCAGTGTCTTTCACTTGTCTTCCTATTTTGACCTGGACTGTGCCAAGTTTAAATGTCAATCTGAAATAATTTCTTTCGCACAAACATGCGCGTTTGTAGCATTCCTGGTCAGGCAGGTGGATATTCTCAATAGTCTCAGGCAAAATTCGCGTATCAAGCAACAGGATGAACAGTCAGCTGACCCAAAAATTGCTTCCCTACTGTTCGCTGTTCGTTCTCTGCGAGACACGCCAATTTTTTCACGACGCCAAACTGGACAATATTTTTTCACAACGCCAAACTGGACAATATTTTTTTACGATGCCAAACTGGACAATATTTGTTCACGATGCAAAACTGGACAATATTTTTTCACGATGCAAAACTGGACAATATTTTTTCATGATGTAAAACTAGACAATATTTTTTCATGATGCAAAACTGGACAATATTTTTTCATGATGCAAAACTGGACAATATTTTTTCATGATGCAAAACTGGACAATATTTTTTCACGATGGAAAACTGGACATACTCGGATGACTCCTTGTGACTGTCAAAACAACAGATTGTTTTGAAATTGTGACAACCATTTTAATATAATAAACAGATGGCTTAAATGTTTCACAGACATAATTAAACAACACTTTAATTGACAGACATAATTAAACAATACATAATCAAAAGGTGTGTGTACACACGCACACATGCACACACGCACACACGCACACACACACATGCATGCATGTTTGTAGTTGTGCATATATCAGCCTATTTCACAAATACAAGTCAAGTCCATATCTGGACTGAATGTTTAACTATATAAAAACAGTTGCTATTTTTACTATTATCAACACACCTTTTTCTGTTATAGACTAAATCAACCGCAAGTCTGAAGTTTCTAATAAATATCTCAACCCATTTCCATTTGCAACCACGGAAACGCGATATCCTCAATAGCGATACCAAATCCGGCATCTGAACAAATAAAAATGTCAGATTTAATTCATCTTCATAAACGTGATATGTGTGTGGTTTCGAGCGCCTTGCCGAAATGGAAGAAAACTATTTTCTACAATGTGGCATGCACAATGCGAAGAAATGAAGACGTCTGTGAGGCAGATGATGGCATTTGATGACGGCGGCAATTTCTAACACAGCCCACCTCCAAGACTAGATGTCTGACACGTAGACAGATGATATATCAAACTGACCTTGACTCTGCCGCATTTAGTAATATCTATTAACATAACATATTTGATATTTGTGTATATACACAAAAAGGTATTTTGCTTACTGAGCTGCATTTGATTAACCCAACAAACTGTTCACAGTGTCAACGTTTTATTCACAACATTTTAAATTGAATATAAAACATTCAAGTAGTAAACATGAGTTCCAACAGATGGAAATGGCTCTACTCAATTCAAGGAATTGCTGCTTGATTTTGTGGAAAATCAAGGGGAATATTATTAAATAAATCTAGTCCTACCCAGACAAATTTAAGCAAAAAAGGCCTAAAGTATATCCATGCTGTCTACATATACAACAACATAAAATCAATAAAACTAGCAATGTTTAATTCGCTCTGACAATACTGTAATTCAATTTGTCTAATGTCGTATCCAACATAATCTTAAATATCTAAGTGAAGATTATGAGACGACTGCTATATTTCAGTGCCAATTAAGATAGTCAATGTGTACATTGCCTGCTTTGTATACATATACACTGTAGGTTACGTTGTTGTGTTATGTTTATTGCATGTCTACGTGGAGTGAGCCTAATAAAATATTAACTAATTGACTTACAACGTTCGGCTGAAAAAACTACACATGACGTAGTTTCATTGATTAAAGCCTTCCTGTTGCTGGCTGATAGACGCATCATAAACCAACTGTTTAACCTTGGAAAGACAATCTGTCTACCTTAGAAAGACAACAAAACCACTAACTGTTGAACACTTGCCAGTGTTTGGTATGGTAGATCACTTTATGTTGACACTTGGGCATAAAGCTGTTATGTTCTGTATTCAGTTAACAGTGTACTGCTAATCCACAGTGTCAATCCGCTGAAGCGTTGATGTGACAAACCGTCTAAACTTGATACATTAGAGTGAAACATTAGTCTTTGTTTTGGTCGAAGGATTAGATGTGGTTTAACAGCAGTAGCACACACGCACACACGCACACACGCACACACGCACACGCACACGCACACGCACACGCACACGCACACACACACACACACACACAGATACAGATATGTCAGTGATACTGTACAGAAGACTGACTAAGTGATTCCTAAGGAGAGACAGAGAGACAGAGAGACAGAGAGACAGAGAGACCTATATTAAGAACAATGCTAATGAAGTGTGGTTTGATGACACTGGAGTCTAGGAGATTAACACAAGACCTAGTACAGTTTGAAAATACTTAATGGTTATCAAGACGCTGATCACAAATATTTCATTCAAACATCAGAAAGGAAATACCTTCAGTAATAATAATAATAATGACCTCTTATGCACCAATATCCTAGAAGGTCAAGCTCAGTGGCAATTTACACTGAAGTCTTACGTTATAGCAGAATGGTTCTCAGTTACACCAACACTTCCAGTGAACAAAACACATGGGGTCATTTCTAAGTGAGATAATCACTCGATGGAACAAGTCGTCTACTGCAGGGCATTGACACGATATTTCAACATTGATGAGTTCACGCATCAGTTAGGTGTGTACATAAGTTCACGTGTCAGTTAGGTGTGTACATGAGTTCACGTGTCAGGAGTGTACATGAGTTCACGCGTCAGTTAGGTGTGTAGATGAGTTCACACGTCAGTTAGGTGTGTACATGAGTTCACGCGTCAGTTAGGTGTGTACATGAGTTCACGCATCAGTTAGGTGTATAGATGAGTTCACACGTCAGTTAGGTGTGTACATGAGTTCACGCGTCAATTAGATGTGTACATGAGTTCACGCGTCAGTTAGGTGTGTACATGAGTTTACACGTCAGTTAGGAGTGTACATGAGTTCACGTGTCAATTAGGTGTGTACATGAGTTCACGCGTCAGTTAGGTGTGTACATGAGTTCACACGTCAGTTAGGTGTGTACATGAGTTCATGTGTCAGTTACGTGTGTAACATGAGTTCACGCATCAGTTAGGTGTGTACATGAGTTCACGCGTCAATTAGATGTGTACATGAGTTCACGTGTCAGTTAGGTGTGTACATGAGTTCACGCGTCAGTTAGGTGTGTACATGAGTTCACACGTCAGTTAGGTGTGTACATGAGTTCACACGTCAGTTAGGTGTGTACATGAGTTCATGCATCAATTAGATGTGTACATGAGTTCACGCGTCAGTTAGGTGTGTACATGAGTTCACGCATCAGTTAGGTGTGTACATGAGTTCACATGTCTGTTAGGTGTGTACATGAGTTCACGCGTCAGTTAGGTGTGTACACGAGTTCACGTATCAGTTAGGTGTGTCCATGTGTTCACGCGTCAGTTAGGAGTATACATGAGTTCACGTGTCAGTTAGGTGTGTACATGAGTTCACGCGTCAGTTAGGTGTGTACATGAGTTCACGCGTCAGTTAGGTGTGTACATGAGTTCACGCATCAGTTAGGTGTGTACATGAGTTCACGCGATCAGTTAGGTGTGTACATGAGTTCACGCGTCAGTTAGGTGTGTACATGAGTTCACGCGTCAGTTAGGTGTGTACATGAGTTCACGCGTCAGTTAGGTGTGTACATGAGTTCACGATCAGTTAGGTGTGTACATGAGTTCACGCGTCAGTTAGGTGTGTACATGAGTTCACGCGTCAGTTAGGTGTGTACATGAGTTCACGCATCAGTTAGGTGTGTACATGAGTTCACGCGACAGTTAGGTGTGTACATGAGTTCACTCGTCAATTAGGTGTGTACATGAGTTCACGCGTCAGTTAGGTGTGTACATGAGTTCACGTCAGTTAGGTGTGTACATGAGTTCACGTGTCAGTTAGGTGTGTACATGAGTTCACGTGTCAGTTAGGTGTGTACATGAGTTCACGCATCAGTTAGGTGTGTACATGAGTTCACGTGTCAGTTAGGTGTGTACATGAGTTCACGTGTCAGTTAGGTGTGTACATGAGTTCACGTGTCAGTTAGGTGTGTACATGAGTTCACGTGTCAGTTAGGTGTGTACATGAGTTCACGTGTCAGTTAGGTGTGTACATGAGTTCACGTCAGTTAGGTGTGTACATGAGTTCACGCATCAGTTAGGTGTGTACATGAGTTCACGCATCAGTTAGGTGTGTACATGAGTTCACGCTCAGTTAGGTGTGTACATGAGTTCATGCGTCAGTTAGGTGTGTACATGTCTTTGTTTCCCTATGTTTTTCTTCCCATGTGTGGGAGTCCATGGGGGTCCACACAGTCACTTCTGACAGTTAAGGATCGCTTCTAAATATTAATTTATAAAATGCAAAAGTTTGCAATACTTGAATTTCAATGAGAACAATATTTAGCAGGCAAACAACCTGCATCAGAGTTGACGAGAAAATAAAATAATTTACTTGTTAAAATTGTCCTTGGTAATCGATCACTCAACATGCTTCGTTGACTTACATGCCAGACACTGTTAGTTACCACGCAAACACACGCGAACACTTCAATACCTAAGAATGAAAGTAGTGAATTTTGTTGTGGTTGATCAGACTTCACTGAACTGCCATGTGTGAGACACTCACACACAAGGCCATGGTCAATGCACCATTGTGTGCTTCCAACACAACCATCTGTTGACAACCTGAACTCAGGCACTTCCAACTCAGTCATGCAACAATGTGTGGTTGTTGCAGGTGGTGCCCGGTCAAGTGAGTTAATTAATTCCCCACACTTCGGCTCCTTCAAGAAAGCAGGCCTGGTTCTAACCTCCAGACTCACAGACTAGTGCTATGGGGTCCCTGTACAGACTCACAGACTAGTGCTGTGGGGTCCCTGTACAGACTCACAGACTAGTGCTATTGGGTCCCTGTACAGACTCACAGACTAGTGCTATTGGGTCCCTGTACAGACTCACAGACTAGTGCTATTGGGTCCCTGTACAGACTCACAGGCTAGTGCTATGGGGTCCCTGTACAGACTCACAGACTAGTGCTATTGGATCCCTATTCAGACTCACAGACTAGTGCTATTGGGTCCCTGTACAGACTCACAGGCTAGTGCTATTGGGTCCCTGTACAGACTCACAGGCTAGTGCTATGGGGTCCCTGTACAGACTCACAGACTAGTGCTATTGGATCCCTGTTCAGACTCACAGACTAGTGCTATTGGGTCCCTGTACAGACTCACAGACTAGTGCTATTGGGTCCCTGTACAGACTCACAGGCTAGTGCTATGGGGTCCCTGTACAGACTCACAGACTAGTGCTATTGGATCCCTATTCAGACTCACAGACTAGTGCTATTGGGTCCCTGTACAGACTCACAGGCTAGTGCTATTGGGTCCCTGTACAGACTCACAGGCTAGTGCTATGGGGTCCCTGTACAGACTCACAGACTAGTGCTATTGGATCCCTGTTCAGACTCACAGACTAGTGCTATTGGGTCCCTGTACAGACTCACAGGCTAGTGCTATGGGGTCCCTGTACAGATGGTCGGGTGAATCAGGCTTTGTAGGAAGAAGATACCGAAACATTTTTGTCAAGACACGTACACTGAGAAATCACTGAGGGGTGTCAGGTCACACATACAAAACACTCGTGCATGCTCTGGTGCAGAACAGAAAAATGTAGCGTAGTTTTTTATTAAACTTAAATACAAAAAATGAATGAGTGAATGACTCTTGCGTAATACACAATCAATGATGGGCGTTGTTGATGAACACAAATAGAATACCCATTGCCTTGGTAAGAATATAATTCTGAAAAAAGTGTACTTTATTCAACCTGAAGGTTTATCCAATAAGAAACGTGACAAGGAAGAGTGGTGAAAACTGCCACCTTGAGACGCAGTGACATGGGGAAGTGTCCTCTCCAGGATAGGCACGCGTCTGGATGGTAGTTGCAACATGACAGCAGTACAAGGCAGGGAACATATTTAGCCTGATACTGTTGATTGTAGTACATCCTCAATTAAGAAGGATGAACACTTCAAAGGACATAATAATACATCAGCCGGCTTTTTCAATGTGCACAACATGAATCAGTTTACGCTTCAAAATACAGTATCTCGTTTGTTGTATGAGCATTGCTTAGATTACGAGGGCCCCACCCGATCATGGTAATTATACCCTAATGCTGAATTAAATTGTACTTTGGCTATTATTATTATCATAGGTTTGTTTAAACATGTTCATAAAAATATTCTAAATGATTAAATAACATCTATGATTATTGTACATATATTTTATAAACGACCCCCATATTTTTTTTTAATGTATTTATTGATTGAACTACTTGTTATATTTTACATTACCTATTTGTTGTATTAAAAGAAATATTTATATTTTAACTGATTTATGAGTTTCACTTATCTATTCACATATTTGTAAATATATTTCAATTTAACGCTTCTTTACATGTACCGGTCTATGTTTTTTCACCTGAAATAACAGTATTCGTTCTGCAGTCAGATTTAACACGGCGTACTTAGATAGTAATAGATACCCATATTACAGGAATAACACTGTCTCACAGTGATGCTGCGTCCTTGAGATGGTAAAGATTAGTGCTCAGTCAATAAACAGCTAATGCTAAAGACTACGGCATATCTATGAATCGTCAGTGGCTCTTGTTGAATCAATATATCGGTTATAAGGACTACAGCTGGTCAGGGCATCATCACGAAAACATAAATAATCAATCGAGGACTGCCACAGATGGTCAGGGAAAAAGAAGCAGTCATTGTAGGCAGAATTATGATGCTCTCAATGACAGGGACATTATTATTAGATATATTTATTATTTAGATATATTTATAAAGTTTTAAGTGTCTGGGGAAAAAATTCGCTCAAAAGCGCTAGCAAAAATATTAGTAAATACATATATATATATATATATATATATATATATATATATATATATTAATTTTCCAAAGTCAATTTATTATTGTATTTAACATATTTATTTTACTGAATTAACTTATTTTTTAACTTATGTTTACATATTTATTTAACATATTTATTTAACTTACATTCAGCTTAATATATATATATATATATATATATATATATATATATATAAGCTGAATAAGTAAGTTAAATAAATATGTTAAATAAATATGTAAACATAAGTTAAAAAATAAGTTAATTCAGTAAAATAAATATGTTAAATACAATACTAAATTGACTTTGGAAAATTAGATACCTGAAAATGCTACGTATGTTTACAGTTAATGGTTATCAAAACTATTAACAATTTCAACCCGAGTTCCTGAACTTTAAAGATTCCAAATGTGTGATTAAGACACCGATTCCTGCATGGTTTTTCTCATGTTGTCATCTGATAAGGAGCATATCATCTTAATAATTAAGACTTGCACAACATGTTAATTTCAATAAAATATATGTCAATATATCGTATTTGGTCATGTCAGTATTTTTCTCTCTCAGGTACATGTCAAACAGTGCCTCCCTCTGGGGGTTGAACAGACAACTAGCACACCTACTCAATGTCTGGTGGTTTCTGCTGACAGTGGACATGAATGACTCCATAAGCTCTGTGAAAAGCCTGGTCAGCCAGCCAGGTTATTATACAAAATTAGCATAACTTGTCAGCTGACCCACCACCTAGGAAATATGTATTTTGGATGAGACGTTACAAACTGCAGGATCCTACCACCTGGTGTCTATGCCAAGGGAAACCATAAAAACACAACTGTCTTACTTCACTGGGTCACACAGTGCAAGTCACGTCTGTAGCCTGTTATTTTTTTTTATTTTTACATGTTGTCACACCCGAATTTAAAAATAAACCCTACGGTCAGTGCTATACGGCTCAGGTAACACATCTCATTCAAACCCACACCCATGCTGTTTTTACATCGCAAATTGTCACAGGAGAAAAGTAGAGTCACAATTTGTCACGCTGCATGCCACTAATAATTACATAAACACCAGCGTTAGTGGAACTGTCAAAACACTAAATTGATCTTTACAAAGTTTTTTTCCATATCATGTTTGGAATATTTAACAAGTAATTTGCAGTTTGTTCTGTTTCATAAATCTCCTGCTGATATTTAAGCATCTCTCTACTGCACAGGCACCGTTTATTCCAATGCATCATGTGCACTGGTTCTCTAAAATACGGAGCAGTACTGTCAACACTGCTGTAGCTCCGAATCATGATACATTCATTCCGAATTATACGGAAGAACACTTGACATGGTAAAGAGTTATGGGAATCTCATGTACATAATAAATTAAGTTTACATGATAAACACAAAATGTTATATGATAATAATAATAATAATAATAAATAAATAAAGCTTCTAAAAATCCTAATGAATAACAAACTTATCGGCAATAAATTAATAGATATAATAAGTAAATAATAAAAAAAGATTAATCAGTTAATAATAAAATAAGATACTAAAACAATTTTAGAAACTATGTGTATGGTTAAAATAAATAATTATATTACACACAACAAGTAGATGACACATGTGGCCTTAACAAGATGTGTTAATTGGAAATAACTGCCAGTGTCTTGTCAGAAATACTTCACCAGTTGGTAGCACAAAAGCCAGTGGTCAAACATATGAATGTACATAGAAAGGCTCAATAAAAACTCAGCACCTGGGCAGGAGCTGAGTATAAAATGGTCCAAACGTCAGTGAATTAATAAACAGAAG
>JAODUO010000119.1:422500-512500 GCA_025642075.2 Ridgeia piscesae
TTGATAACTTGATTTCAACAATATATATTTCTTGATTAAAAGGTTCTTGCTTTCTTGCTTAAAAGTACTTCTAGTGCCAGTAGTTTTTAAAAGATCACGTAGATAATTCCATAATCACACTCAAGTCAAGAGACACGGAAAATCTCCCGCACAGTAAATGAATTACAGATACACGTGTTGATAAACAGACAATCTGTGGACAACCAGTGGGGAAGTTTATCTCATCCCCATCGATATCATTCCCTCTATATTCCTTCCACCCAAATGAGTTCCCTAAAACTAAAAACACTACCAACTGAAATACAGCTAAAATCATAAACACCATCATAAACATTACCTCCCCTAAGGAAGGGAACTAGGAAGGAAATATCCTGGTCTATCTTTCCCTCTCACGGGAAGATACACAGAGAAATAAGTAAGACTATTATACCGGCGTACACTCCCACTCAGTCACTCTCAATCTGTCTCACACTGCGCCATGTGAAAACGTGTTACGTAACAATTCCGTGTTCGTTACGCCAATTCGTTGATATAAATTATGCATCGACTAGTGTGCATTTGATCCACCAGTCCAACTCCTTCAACGAAAGCTCCGATGAATTGGCCTATCACTAATGAAACGGGTGGCCATGTGTGCTTTGTAACTGTGGCCTTAGAAATCCAGACCTCACCCAAACACAGTCCTGGCCGAGGAACTCAGCTGAGAAATAACACGACGTCAGATAATCAGAACTGGTAAAAAGCCAACCCTAAATTTAGCTGATCTATTGTGTTTCTGGGTTAACGGACACGCACTGTTAGTCGCTGGTGCCATGTGACCAGAGGCACATGTCAGTGTTTACTAACATAACCAATACTTCCTAAATCGGCACAAAAGCCCTCAGGTTTCCCTACAATAGAACAGGTAATTGCCCCAGGGTTGGGTTGTGGCTAACTAAACCGTCACAGCTTAGTTCACATTTTCGGGATTTGGCTGTAAATGTGAACATTTTAAAATGTGGTGGGACATTTTAATGTCATCTGACATTGTACAGTTACAAATATTATCACATGTAATAAAATACAGATCTCTCTATATGCATTGTATGGTCCTTGATTGCTCAAGGCAATATGAACTTCAACCATCTCCTGCCAGACCTGTTTATTCAAACACCATCGCTACGTCAATGAAGTATTCAACTACAGTGTAACTACTGCACAAACACTGTTCACCACTGCATGTAGCCAGATACAATGAGCTGAAGCAAGGTGGTGTCACCTAAATTGCCTGAGCAAAAAAATGATGGCAAGAGGATTAAAAACTGGGTTCCCTTGTTTGGGATTCTGTGGATGTAACCGGAAATTCACTAGACATCTTTTAGTACATCACATAACGATTTAGTTATTTAAGACATTTACAGTGACGTGTCCTTGACCCTGATTCACAGTTAACACACGTGACATGTTGTTAATACTGACAACTTCCGTAAGTGCAAATCACTAACTTAAAGTAATAAATATATTACCTCACCAGGCCAAAGAGCCTTCGCAAAGGTGCAAACATATTATACAACATGAGCCTGTATTGCTGGCCGATTGGTCATAAATCTCAAGAACTGCCATAAATCGGTGTCAAAAGATTCGCTTTCTTCATGGGAAACATTTGCCATGTTAAACCTAACGGTGAGTCCTGACTGTCTAAGTGGTGGCTGTATGAGCATTTGTGTCCAAAGCCATGCCATAAAACATACTCTGTCTCACAGCAAAGAGTACACGCATCAAACTTACACCGGCACAGTACATCTCGACCTGGTTTACTATACACATCTGTATGACAGCCACAGCATAAGTCAGGCTTTCTGCTGTGTTGACTTGTAGAATATAACATTATGTGTGGGTGTCTCTCACAATTAGCAGACATGATCATTATTGATACAGTTACCTTCAAAGTGGGAATTGTGCAAAATTTGCTGAGCATCAAATAAGACAGGTGTGCAATTTTTCCGGTCTGTTTCTTAAATACTGCGAATGTAACATTTTTCAAAACTAAATATGTTTTGTTTACTGTTTGAATGTTTCACGTGTGCAACATTGAAATTGTGCATAATCTTTCAGGCTTTTTAGATGCAATTTAGAAAATATCGTTAAGGGCTCCAATATTCAGATGTACAGCAACACGGAATATTTACATTGAAGCATTAATTTGAAACTTGCGACATCTCAAACTGCCACCTGCAGATTAATTTCTGCATTACTTTTATCGATCTTTTATGTTAACCTAGTTATATATTTATTATATGTATTTACATTAGTTCATTTGAAAGAATTTTTTCTTATTCTACTTTTTTATGTAAGAATATTATTTTTATACATTTCATACTGTATTTATGTGTATTTTGCTAATATGTGTTTATATTTTGGATTATTCCAATAGAGTTTGCATTATAAATCACCATGTGTAAGGTTTGACATGCGATAAAGACTTACAAACAATTTATAATTGGATGTGGCACTATATAAAATAGTTTATTGTTATTACATGTATGTTGGTCATGGATTGATGTCGTGTGACACGACTCAGATTCTGGGGAACGAGATGATCAAAAAGAGCCCCCATCATAAAGGCAGATCGGAGACACCACCTGTCTGCCATCCACAGCCACAGCCACAGCCACAGTTAGCATCTGAGCAGCTCCACCTGGTGTCAGTGGGTGGTCGACATCTACAGTCGGTGAATTGAAAACGTTGCAAGTTTCAATGACACAATCCATAGTAAATTTTTATTCTTGCTATCCAAAGTTGAATGTAACTTGCCAGACATTATCGACTATTTGTTTTTGCAATTAAGAAAATTACATTAAAATAAGGAACTGGCTGCATTAGTGGAAAGGTTCCTGCGTTTGTCACCCAGACAGAAATAACTTTGTAAGTAAGAAACAAAAACGTAACTGCCATTGCTTACGGTATGGACCATTATAATGTATATTAATGCACCATTTAATACACCCCTGACGTCTTTCAAATGCCCACAACTATGTACCCCAGGCATGTTATTATTCACAGGTATTGTACACAGGGTGTAGCCACCCTTAAGATGGGTGCGAACTGTGGCTTTTTGCCTTAGGGAACTTGTCAGAATGAATACAAGGAATTATATAATTTGTTTATATTTTGATCACATAACTGTTTACATTTATAATGTGGGCATTCTCAAGGTTGAAGTGTTTTTCCTGAGAAGTTTGGGTAGAAATGTTGGCAGCACTGGTGGTGAATTACAGTGACTAAATAATGCAATCCTACAGGACAAAAGATACAACGAAACACAGAAAGAGCCAAGTAAATACTGCCAAAGGAAAAATAGTGGTACATTTCTTGAACACTTTCCAAACCAAGGTTCATGGACTTGATAAGGGAACTGTCAGAAATATGACTAAGGTAATCATGTGAGTCATATGCATTACTTTTCTTTTTAGAATTTTTTAAATTTAATTATATATGCTAACGTATAATGGATATAATTTAATAACAGCTTTATGTATCAATATTAGTGTGACATTTCCAGCAACCTGTAGAGGTTTATATTGATAACAACCAGGTATGAGTACGATTCCAGTGAAGGTGTAGATAAATACGGGCCAAGAGACCATGAAGTCTTTTTGGTTAGTGAGTTTGTAATGATGAATGTAATATGTGTTTGTGAATCTTAATCAATGCCTGGTCTCTTCACTATTATCATCTGACTAACATTTTCTCTCGTTAATCTGAGATGACCAAAGACACTGCCAAAATGCATGATCGGTCGGTCATTAGTGCTTTTTAGTCAAGATGGAATTGTCTACTTCCGTAGATTTTTGGGAGGCACGTAGAAACATTCAGTCAAATAAAAAATGTATTTGTGTCCTACCTGTGTACAGTAAAATATTCGTATGCAAAACTTTCTAACTGTATTTTCAATATTGGGTAGTTAGTAGATGAAAAGTTTAAAATCACTAAATTGACACCTCGAAGCCCGGGGACAGCCCAATAGTTTGTAGTGCATGCAGTCATTAGGTCAATTTCGCAGTGTAAATCTGGTGGGTGTCACCACAGTGTAGTTCAACTCAATAACACACGCAGGTCGAACAAAGTAGTGCAATTAAAGCCAAGCAGGTGCAAATGGCTGTCACTAACATGTAGGACAAGTTAGACAACCGCAGTAATGACCCATTAGCGGTTGTACGCGTGTCGCCTAAATAATAGACACAAAATGTATAGTAATACGGCACAAGAAGTCACGGCCCTGGGCAACTGAAACACTGCCAAGACCTGGTGCCAGGCCTACGTTGTCTTCCAATGGACAACAGGGTCTCATGAAGGAAAACATTGTCAGTTGAAATGTTTTTTATGACCTGAAATAAATTAAACTACAAACACACGCATACACACGCATACACACGCATACACACGCATACACACGCATACACGCACACGCACACACACACACACACACACACACACACACACACACAATGTGACACAAATTTTCAAGGCATAACTGACAATATTTATGATTTTAGAAGACCTTTTTTGCTCCTTAATTTTGTTACCCTTCCACCACCTGTCCAGTGATATTTCTACCCATTCACAACAGGTTTTACCCGTCCAAATGACGGGTGGACGGGTGTGTGCATGAGGCTATGATGGACATCAACAGTCACGGTTGGGCTACAAATAGTTGAAGATTAACAATATCATCAGTCAAAAATATCAACTGATAAAACATGAACATCACTTCTCGGTGTTGTCCAGAACATTTCTCTGGAAAAAGTGTCAAAACACTGAACAATTCATTACAATCATAAACATGCATGAAATAGAATTGCTGTCAGAATTTATGAATCGTTAGATTTATTTTTCTACAGAGGAGAATTCATGGATATGAACGATATGATGCATATTTTCCAGCTACATCTGACACGGCATAGAAATGTTTTCCTGAAAAATGAGTTGTCAAATTGAGAAATGAGTAGTGCTACACAAAAGACCTCGGGGACGTGATCTGTCATGAGTGATTGCATCCACAAACAGCTCCTGTGCTTTCAGGAACCCACGAGTGAATACAGGTCATTCAAACTGAACAACTAACTCACATTTCAGAAGACACTACAGCAATATAATTACTGTGTCCACCAAACCATTCTCCATACATCTACCCAGCACTGTCTGCTCTTATCAGTCTGTCTACATGACTGTAACACTGTGACTGTAGTACTAGTAGTGGTGGTGGTGGTGGTGGTGGTGGTGGTGGTGGTAGTGGTAGTAGGTAGTAGTAGTAGTAGTAGTAGTAGTAGTAGTAGTAGTAGTAGTAGTAGTAGTAGTAGTAGTAGTAGCAGTAGTTGTTCTAATAGTAGACAAACGTCTGCATTGTCTGCAGGAAACCAGTAAGATATGACATGTTAGTTGCTCTAAAACATAATCTTTTATATCTTCCACATTTTTGTCCAATTATCCTAACACTTAATACTGCATTCAGAGCCACGGCGTCACGCAGCTTCATGGCAGGAGCAATATTCAATATTCTCGCAAAATGAATTGCACAAGAGAACGTCAGCTAAAAGAGTGATTGTGTATATTTAAGCACATGAGGGTTGACAGCCCGGTGGGAGAATGACAGCCGCTCAATCACGCTGACCATCATTGCTTCTGTCATCCAGCAACTGTCTCCAATCTGGGCAATTCTGTGGAAGTCATCTTTGTCGGGACTGTATAAATGAGTGCTTGGCTAAAGGAAGTTGGGGTGGGGGGCGGGGGCCAAGGATGTGTGTGAATAGATGTCTTTTCAGTCGTAACAGAAACTGACTCTTCTTTTTTTGTATGGCAAAATCAAGCTGGTGTTGAAATGTGAAAGTCTTTGATGTTAAAACTGTATAAAATAAATTACAACATTCGTTTCTCTGACATCAATTTGCAACCTGCTGTTCAGAAGTAATAAATTAATAAATAATTATAAACATTACAGGTTGTTTAACGTTTGGGAAAACTTAAAACATGTTTCTGTGTAGTGTTGCTGTAGGTGTTTCTTGTTTTTTTAAACCATGTGACCTAAAGGTTTCTTTCAAATTACAACTATTTAAAATATGTATTTTTTACTAAACTGACTGTGGATATCATTTAAAATATTCACAATCTACCAGTACCTATGTAAGAGAATGGTACACAAGTGTAACCTCTCTGAGGTTATAGAGGTGTGACCTCTCCCAATTTATGGGGGTGTGATCTCTAACTGTTTATGGGAGTATCACCCGCTCCCTATTTATGGGATATGACCCCTCCTAGTTTATAAGGGTGTGACGTCTCCCTATTTACAAGTGTGTCACCTATCTGGTGTGATTATGGGGGTGTCACACCTGCATTGCAGGTGTGAGTGGTGGACCAAAGACTCATCAGACCAGACAGTGTTTGTGCGGTGAGACCTGGGGACCGTTTCACCAAGATAGAGAGCTCTTAAGGAAAATTCATCCTCAAATTTTTTTTAAAATTAAATGACTTTTTCAAAATGCAAATATCTATTACCATTTTACTGAGGATACTATTTCCAGGACACACCAGTGACAATGTCCTGTTAGCTCCTGTTAGCTCCTGTTAGCGCACCACAGCATTGACAGTTTTCAGGTATTTAAGATCACTGTTAAGGATTAAAACTTATTTTAAACTGCAAAATCAGGTTTAAGAGCTCTTGAGTGAGTTAGTGAAATGGGCCCCTGGGGACAATTTCACTAATGTTGCTAAGAGCTCTTAAACCCAATTTTGCATTTTAAAATCAATTTTGATCCTTAACTGTGATCTTGAATACTTGAAAACAGTCAACACCACGACGCACCAGTGGGATTTCGTACCTGGTGTGTCATGAAAACATAGTCCTCTGTTTCAAGGCAATGGATATTTTCATTCCGAAATACACTCATTAAATGTCAAATAAAATATTGTTTAATGATGAATTTTTCCTTAAGCCGTCTTTATCTTACTTTCAATCAACAGTAGGCTGTATATTTCTAATGCTGGAGGTCACAGTGGTGGCTCTCAAGGTCGCTAATGCAAAAAACTAGTGAGGATGACAAATGACATGTTGCTCTCTGTCATAGCCCAGAACGGTTGTTGACTTTGCGTAAACATTCAGAAAAAAGCCTAACAAGTTGAATGAAGCCTCATTGTGGCAACCACAACACAGATATGAGCTAGTCAGAGAAAGTGAGGGTATCTGATGTCTTACCTCGAATTTGCCAGTGTCACAATTTCGAACCGGAAGTCTACTTTCTAAAATGTGGCAGCCAACGTAAAACATTTAAGTGCATTGTGGTTCAATCAGTTTGGCATTATTGCTAATAAAGTGTGTTTTGAACTGGATGTTTTGTTTACCGGTGGAACATGACATTGTGTGGTGGAAACAAATTGTCAACATTGTTATTTATTTGAAAAAGTAAACTAAGTATAATTTGGAATGTATTTTTCATGGCTCAAAGATTTTGTTATTTTGTAAGAGATTTACTTACTCTGGAGCATAGTTTGTGAAACATACAACGTTTCGACCCAACAGCTACGAGACTTGGTCATGTACTGGTGCCACGTGTGTTGGCTCAGGTTTTGGCGGGATGATTTGGTTGTAGATGGCGGGCAGATGGTATCCCTGGTCTCTGTTCATGGTAGGGGCTCTCTGTCTGATGTAAATGGCCTCCTTCAGTTTCCTCTTGTGCCAGTTTAATTCCAATATGTGAGTAACTGATGTGTCGAAACGTATGTTTCACAAACTATGCTCCAAGGTTGAAGTGAATTTCTTACAAAATAAATACAATTTAGCAGGCAGTACACCTTCAATTACGAATCAGTCAAAACACAATATTAAATATATATATATATAAAACTTAGGAGAAAAAACACCCTTTAAAAAAATAATTATTGTAAATATTCAAACAAATCCTGATGTGGTCAACTTTTAGTAACAACAAAATATAGACAACCACTAATGGTTGCTTGTCAATGACAGTCTGTGTAGATGTTCAGAAAAAGTTTCACTACTTGAATGAGGATCCATTTATACACACTGCAACATTCAATGTGCTCCATTTATTCACCCTGAAACATTCAATGTGCTCCATTTATTCACCCTTACGCACTCAGCATGCGAAATGAAGAGAGAAAACCCAAAACATGTCTTCTAACCAAACTGCCAGTCATCTGTAAGACCACCAGGGCATGCACTTTGTAGCCAGTGCCACGTAATCACAGTTGACACAGAGATAATGGCCGGTTGCTTCCTTACCGCGTAACGCATCTGGATGGGAATAACAAGTGCAAAAAGCATAAATGTCAATGTATGCAATAAACATGGGCATCTTTATCAAATGTCAGCTCAGGACTGGCCCCTTGACATTTCCCTGTATGTCTTTATGTGTGTGAATGTCAATTAAAGCAGACGGCGCATCTAGAAAATGCTTTTAATCTGGGTAACCTCACTGTACACCGACAGAGTAATCATTACACCCACAACTCACCATTCAAACCCTAATTGAAATTTGCTGTGATCCAGTTGATATTTATAAACCTGACATGTGTGGTCATCTGTGCATGGCATCCACCTTGAATGTACTCGTGATGATGTTTCTGTGTCAATGACAGTAGCAGTTTTTGGTCAATCAGGATCATAGAATCCGTGAGTCAATGACAAGTTTTTTCCCCCATTTCCCCAGAAAAGATTCTTCACTTCTTCAGGTGATACTCACCGGGCAGACACTCCCCTAGGTCAACTAACAACTCGTCCATATCACCTTTCTGTATTCAACATACAGCTCCATATTTTCAACCCAACCTAAAGTATCTGCCACAGAGATATAATTTGCCGCTAATACTTTGACATCAACATACAAAATTTGATAGCGTCTAAATGCCAGGAAGTATACACAAAGGTGCTTCACCAGGTGCAATATCTGACCACTTCCCAGAAGTTCCAGGAAGTGTCACATTCATTATGAACGAGACCAATCAATGCAGTTGCAATAGTCTACCCTCAGGTGCCATAAAGTGCACGTCTATTCCACATGTCTTAGAATATTTATCTAAAACCAAAAGGACAAAGACATCCACATCAACATCAGGGTCGTCGTCAATGCGCAAATGTGTTTCGATCGATTTTCACCATCGCTGCCCGACTGCCACCAGGTGTCCTGCCATACAGTGAGAGATACGACCTCAATATCTCGACCCGGGTGACGAGTGGGAGGAAAGATGATGGCTCGCCATTAGTCGTCTCTATTTGTTATGTGAGTTATTACATTTGCAGACGCTCCATTATTTCTTTGAGGAAATAACTTTTGACAGAAATGCTGTATAAATCTGAACTACCGGGTATGTTTTTAATATTTTAAACAGCCAGGAATCTATGTTAAAATGTATTCCTGCTTGAATATTATAAGTCTGTCATTCACATTATACTTATTAACACAGTATTATGGTCATATTCCTGCCATAAATCCAGATCTGTACAATGTGGAAACTGCGTGTACAGTATATCCATGCCGTGTGAGTTACCGAGACACTTCCAAGAATTGCACATGCAGTTAAATAATTGATTGAATCTTATAATGTCTTTTGTACATATAATTTCTCTGATGCCTCAATGTCACCCCTACTGAATAGTAACCCCCCAATTTTTCCTTGTGAAATTTAACTAAACCCCCCCTCGCTGCTGTGCGTCTTATTACCATTGCACTAAATGATGGATGAGGGATTTCTGGTTAACCTGGTGGTGTTAGCGGGATTCATGAATATAAACTCTACATGAAGACTTGTGACATGAGTGATGTTACACTTCTGGGCCGACGATTTGACATATCTACCATTGATTATTCTACCTGGATAATAGCTTCCTGACAGTTATCCCACTTGCCCAGTTTTCTGTCGCCTGCATCGTGAATAATCTTCCTGTCTTTTTTTAGGAACACATACCTGTGCTACGTCAACCAATCAGGATTACGCCACTGCCCATTCTAAAAAGACAACTATAGTACGCTAATATGTTTTAACATAAATATCTTTTGGAATAAATATATGCATTTATGTATCATAACGCCAAGTTAAGCTATAACTTTTGTTTGTTTGGGTGGAAGACAAAAATATAGTAACCAGTTGGATAAATAAATATCCATTAACATTACTGTAAATTTATTTTCACAGATATAAATTATTTGTCATTTTCAAAGTAAATTTTTTTGGATACCAGACGTATATGTAAGACATGAGGAACAGAGGCAATGGGGGTTATTCTTAAGTGAAAAATTACTTTGTGATTTCAGGCATGTGAAGGCTGACATTCATTAACAAACGAAGGTTACATTATGAATAAAAACTATGCATCATTACAGCACATTCGGGCAGTTAAAATTTCAGAATATATATATATTGTGTATATAATATTATATATATATATATATATATATATATATATATATATAATATATATATAAATATATATATATATATATATATAAATATATATATAATATATATATATAAAAAAAATAAAAAAATATATATATATATATATATAGTTGATACTAAATAACAAGACTGAAAAAACCTTTAAAAATGACCTGCATTACTCACGAATGCAACAGCAACAATGAATTACCAAGAATGCTTAAGGGCTATGGACCACTGTGTGCATGTGCTTTGTGTGATATGACAAACGTGGTGACACATCCACGACTCGAGAGAAACCAGCTTCCCCTCATGTCTCTTTGCGAGACGAATCAAAGCCAACACACTTCAAAGGTCACGGCGATGGTCATAATCTGTCAGGGCTGTGTCCAACAGGTCACAGACCAGCTGTTTTGTCGGTGACCGACCTTATTCTCATTTGATTTTGTGTGATGCTACGCAGTCTGCATGAAAGCGCATGTCGCATTGATATAAACACAACGTCATCAGGCACCTGGCACATTCGCACGTCGAATTGCGGCTGCTTTCAGTCAGAAACACACAGTAAAAAGCATACAGCAAACGCGAAAAGGGTGACAGGGTGTATGATTGAAAACACCATCACAGAGTCTGTGTTGACGATATTAACTCTGTGTGTGACTAATTTGAGATATCAAGGATGTTGACCCCGTGATACCATCTGTGTATGTTTACACACCACATGTTTAGTTGGTCACGAATTCATACAGAACACAAGTGGGCCAAAGGACAGATAACCAGACAATTGTATTTTAAAATAGAATATATTTTGAAAGTCTATTTGTGATAAAAACTGCCGCCTAAACTGTTTTGGATAACGCATGTCTGTGTTCGCCATTTCAATGTTCAAATTGTTCATCAAACATTAAACATATAAACATGCAATTCTGATACGTATCGTGGAGACTCATCCCTACCGACAAACACCTTTGAAGTTGGACCGCTCCCACACTCTGTGCCATCAACTGTTATAATGTGCAAATAATTCAGTGCTAATAATGAACACACTAGGATGATTCCAGATGAAGAAATCTTGATGACAACAAGTTCCCTATCCTACTTAATAAGGAACGTCCTCCTTATCCCATGTGTAATGATTTTACTTTCCCAGATTAAGGACAGGGCCTCTAAAACAATAAACACAAGCCCACTCCTCCGCCTTGCCCAGCACTTATGTTCTGACCTTGTGTGAGTCCCTGGCGACATACAGACCCCCATTATCCCTGTATCACAGCAGAAACAATGCATTTTATGAAGACAGGGACGAATAAATTAATGGCCACCACAGCCACGAGATCGCATTGAATGAATAGTGTTTGGTGCACCAGATGGCTTGACATTTATCAAGGTGAAATGATATAATAAATGTAACCGTATGTGTATTTCAGGTTAGTACACAGTCATACATAATTAAAAATGTATATATATATTAAGAGGTAAATTCACACTTGCACGCAAACGTATGCACTCACAAACACGTCACGCTCTGGTGCACAAATCATTACTCCAGTAAACAACCATTGAAAAAAGTACAACGAGACAATGATTCAAAATTGGTGGCCACAGGTAGCCGATATTCTTGGCACTTCTGAAAAGGAAACTAACGATGTTCAGTTCCCATAATTACACTTCCTCGTCTGTGTCAATATTACTGTGTAAATTACAATTGATATTACAGGTGTCATCATTTTATCACGGAATCATGATATATGGAATAAAGTAGATCTATTGACAGTGTAAATGTGTTTGTTTGTTAGTATAATTTGGCCATTATCTGCAAATGATATTAACCTCAATGGTCAGTCATTCAGACACAGCTGTTGCCAATGACCAGTGCTCGTGGCTGAAGTTGACCAGTCATATGTTCACAGGACGACCTTGGTGTACTTAACACTCCTACTTGTAAACTACATCCTCTCCATGTTCTCAGCGTAAACAGGATCATCTGCTAGAATCATTGAAATAAAATGCGTGATTTTTATTATTTTGGTCCATTGAAAGATATTAATTTATGTACACTGAAATAAAATATAAAATAATGTTATGATAGGAAAGATCAGTCTATGTACATTTGATTTCCAATATAGTTTATTTAATATTTATCACTACTATAATTATATAACTAAAATAGAGAACTCACATCATTATAATAATTAAATTCATTGTAACTGTTCCTAATACATAAACATGGCAACTACGTTTATATAATTATTATTTTTGAGAATTGTCAATGTTTTCAATTGTACTAATTCATTACAACATGGTAAACAAATCAGCAATCCTGATAAGAAGGTGATCCTTTTAGACAGTGGGGAGTGTTGACAATAACTCATCTTGTTTGTATCGTACAAGTATGACGACTTGCGTGTCGTGATAACATCGCTGCGTTAACAGAATGCCAGAGGAGACGCTAACAGCATCACACGAGGTGGTGATTGGACACAGCTTGCTTCTAGACAACCGCAATAATTGTTTCACTATATTACATTTCCCTGAACAGCGGAAATGCAGACATGCATAAAACCTTGCCTGCACATATGTGACCAATTTGCAGACCCTGCGAGCTGATTTTTGCCCACCAATAATCTAACGGTATTGTCCAATCACAATCGCAACAGCGCATCACAGCTGGGTGGTGGTTGTAATTTTTTCGCTTTTTTTTCACGGCGACATAACATGCATGAGAAAGGCATTATGGTAAGTACGTAATGCCAGCACGCAGCTAATAACACCAGATTCGCAATATCAATAGGACGTAAATTAATTCTCAGCCAGCCGTTTGTCACGGCTTATTGATCCAAAGTGAAATGTGAATCTCACATCAATTAATTACTCCACCATTGGTAAGCCGTAGAAATGCTGACAGTGTATGTTGGAATCTAACCGGACAAAATATTTCAGAAAGCCAGCCAAATGGCTATTTTATGATGAGATTCGTGTGATACACACAGACTTCACTGGAAATGTTTGTCAAATATCACATTTATCTCGAGGACATGGTGTCACCTGATACCTCACACTCATCAAAACATCCTAAATGAATTAGCTATTAATTAAGTAGGCGAACACCATTACAGTTTACAAGGAATCCATAATTGCAGCCTACTAAACGAGATTACTTTATCATGATACAGATGGGAAGGTATTAACAGTTAAACTGCATCACAAGGCCTGACGAGAATTAATTAGACCACCGGTGCAGTTATTGTGTAGCCAGAGAAAGAGCCGCCTTATCGTGGCCAGGTGAAAGGTCGGCTGACCACTGCCCAGTCCACTGAGCCCTGTCCACTACCTCAGGTGAATCGAGCCAGACGCGTTATTCATTATTCACGCCGACACTATAGGATTACATCTGTGTGTCTACGCGTGCACGTGTGCGTGCATGCGTGCACGTGCAGTGACGGTACAGATTTGTTCCTTGTTCAAATCAATTATGTCATGGCTTTTCCCGTGAGCTCTAATCGGCCGAGTGGTGGTGGACACTGGAGAGAGAGAGGCGGGGAACGTCAATAAGTTGTGGATGAGGGACGACAGGGACAAGGTCATGTCAGTCACATGACTGAATGCATGGGTAGAGAGACGGACACAGGGGAAGACACATTGATAAGAGCAGCGGAGGAGAGCTCATGATGCTGGGACAGAGGGAGGGAGGAGAGGACAAGTAACAGAGAACGAAAGAAACAGAATAGGAAAAGTAAGAGAGCACACGGGAGAGAGGGAAGGAGGAAGGGAGGAAGAGAGAGAGAGAGGGGGAGAGAGAGAGAAGGGGGGTAGAGAGAGAGAGGGGGAGAGAGAGGGGGGAGAGAGAGAGGGGGAGAGAGAGGGAGAGAGAGAGTTAGAGTGATTGAGAGAGAGAGAGAGAGAGAGAGAGAGAGAGAGAGAGAGAGAGAGAGAGAGAGAGAGAGAGAGAGGAGAGGGAGAGGGAGAGGGGAGAGAGAGAAGAGAGACAGACAGACAGACAGACAGACAGACAGACAGACAGACAGACAGACAGACAGACAGACAGACAGACAGACAGACAGACAGACAGACAGACAGACAGACAGACAGACAGACAGACAGACAGACAGACAGACAGACAGACAGACAGACAGACAGACAGACAGACAGACAGACAGACAGACAGACAGACAGACAGACAGACAGACAGACAGACAGACAGACAGACAGACAGACAGACAGACAGACAGACAGACAGACAGACAGACAGACAGACAGACAGACAGACAGACAGACAGACAGACAGACAGACAGACAGACAGACAGACAGACAGACAGACAGACAGACAGACAGACAGACAGACAGACAGACAGACAGACAGACAGACAGACAGACAGACAGACAGACAGACAGACAGACAGACAGACAGACAGACAGACAGACAGACAGACAGACAGACAGACAGACAGACAGACAGACAGACAGACAGACAGACAGACAAAGACAAAGAGAGAATGATAGAGGAAATGCAAGAATAAGGAGGGAATAGGTGAGACAAGGGAGGGATAAGCTGGGAGAAATATAATAGGAGAGTTAGACAAAGAGAAGGGATGACGTGATGATCTAGAGAAAGGGTTAGGAAAGCAGAAATGGGTGACTGGTTTCGGTAATTATCATTTCCCGTCCACCTTGTGCACGGGTGTCCAACCCAATGTTATGACATCAAAATGTGTACCATACATATGTGGTACCATGTCAAATGTTAAATGCATTCGGCTGATCCGGGACATAACACGATGCCAATTTGACCAATTTCAACCAGTGACCAATTCACACTGCATCTAGGCCGGAGTGACGTAATTGGCGTTGTAATGACGCGACCCAACCTGGTTCGGTTCATCTGTCGATACACACCCACTCAATGGCCTGGTGCGAGTTCAATTGATTCAATGTTGTATTAATAATACACGTAAGCCGTGTAACGTTAGAGCTAACCACAAAGGTTTCTCATTACCTCAAGTGACTTTTGGTGGACGCCGGTAGCCGCTGCAATGTCCACTGACCATAACAGAGTGACCACAGGTGGACGTAACGACCGTCTGATTACAACCTTTATGCCCATTTGATAAAGTATTAAATAAGCAAGAATAATGCCAATAAAACACAGACAGTTTTAGCAATGACCCATTCAAAAAGCATAGCCCAAATTGTCATGCATTGAGGTCAATCGAAAACCACCAAAACACATGTTGCGGAACAGCCAAATCATAACTGTTAAAGGATATACATATATCCTTAATTAAAGTAATTAAACATGGTAATTTCAGTTACTCAAGACCATTCCTTGTTTTACTATGCACACTGACTCCAATACACCCAGTCATCGACGTCAACATTATCATTTTACATCGCATTCTCTCTCATCCCATTTTCCATCCTTCGCATTTTTCATCTGTGGCAATACTGCTGTCCAGCATCAACCAGGTCACCTCTTTGTCAAGTCAACCGTGACATCTACGTCATCGCATTTCATCATTGTCACAACCAAGTTGCTGATGGTTTTCGATGACATCACAAACTGTTATTAATGACACAATATCCCAGTGAAAGTCATAAGCATGTTATATCACCATCAGTGTTGACATCGTATATAGTACCACCCATTGACAAGCTGAAGACATCACCGGCTAATTTTACACCATTGCAGAGATAGTTGCTGTTGATTTTCCAGTACACTCTTGCCAGAAGTAAGAAACTGAACTTAGGGTATAACAATCTAAAATATTTGTTTAAGTTAGTCTCAGCATCTCGTTACATCCATTAAAAGTAAACACTCAGGGTGTTGTACACAGTACACAAAAACAACATCTATAAATACCACAGAGTAAGACAAGAAATGAACCAGGTGACAATGCAATTGCTAAGGTTATCATTTGAGGCAGTGTATTTAAAGTACAACTATTAATGTATTTAAAGCCTTCCGTGTTGTTACCGCTATCATTGTTGACACTCAAGTGAGGTCAGTGTCAACACCAGGTGTGCAAGGTGTGTCCAAGCCTCTTCTCGGTCTGTTTGTCGCATCCTCCATGTTTATCTAAGCATTCCATAACTGTCACCAAACAGAGACAGAAAGTGACCAGATGGCCCAATGATCGAGAAAAGAATGGACGGACGGACGGACGGACGGACGGACGGACGGACGGACGGACGGACGGACGGACGGACGGACGGACGGACGGACGGACGGACGGACGGACGGACGGACGGACGGACGGACGGACGGACGGACGGACGGACGGACGGACGGACGGACGGACGGACGGACGGACGGACGGACGGACGGACGGACGGACGGACGGACGGACGGACGGACGGACGGACGGACGGACAGTGAATCAACGTGGATGGTCACAACAGTGCAGAATTGAAACCGTTCCAAAATTTTAAAAAATAGGACCTTGTTGCTCAAAACAGTCTGTTGTTTGTAGATGAATACAATGTTCTCAATACCAGAACAGATATGCCAAAGGTATACAGTGCACTAAATTGCATTTCACCGGTCTGAAACGATGTCCACAATTTGAAAGCTGCCCCCATGACATGTTCACTATAAACCGCCGGTACATTTGTGGACACATGCTTCCTGACCCAGGTAATTCTTTCAACTTGGAAGATCCCAACACCTTTGTTCAGAAAATGGAACAAAGTACAAGTGGTTCAGTGAATTTCCTGTTACACGTAATAACAAACACATCTACAGAACACGGTAAACACAATCTCCCTTTTGGAGGCCGCTTTGTACATGGCATACTAACTGACAATCAGGCTGCTGAATTAACACAAAGGAGTCAGCAAATGATTGAAAAACAATCATGAAAAATCCCTGATTTCATTACACACAATGTTTTTATCTGTACGTCACCCACATGTTGCATACGACTTCTATGAACCTGTGTGCATGCAACAAGTCAATATGTGTCGTATTTAGCACGCGGCGATATAAATGTCACGACACACAATCATTATCTTATTACTGTTAGGCACATTTGTCATAATCAATATGTCCTCTGAATAAATGCGTCATAATCGTTACGAGGAATGAAACGCACCAATAGTGGTTGCACCTCTTGTGTTGTACGCTAACGAGTTTGTATAATAGATGAAGATTGATTGTACACCAGCTGTACAATAATATAAGTTACGTATCCAATCCTCAGACTTTGTGTAATAAATGAAACCGTCGAGATCATACAGCGGCTGTACAATGACCAATACAAGCCTTGTGTTTATCTGCAGCACATACACCAGCTTGGAGAAGAACATAGTAACGCGTTTTCTTCAACCAGAAATTATTAATTCACTATATGCACCTAGGTGACTGGCAACAGCGCGTTACCAGTTATGGAACGAGAAATTAAATTTTACAAGTGCCAATTTATGATTGCTTGTTAAACATATGCATCAGATATAACAGGAATGTATACAGTGACACCTGGTGACAGCTTACTTCTCTAGACATTTCGTCAACATAGTGCAACAGCTGTCAAACATCATGAAGACTGAACAAATCAATAGAATAAAGGACCACTCGAGTGAAACTGATAAAATCTCAGTCGAAGGTTGACAATGGGAAATCGGTGAATTGGACGGATCTACACGATCACTACTGAACTCAATTCACTGTAATCTAACTTGAAGTGTGATCGCAGGCAAACTGAAGACGGAATTAAATATATTATTGAATATAATTTGACATTTGTTTTAATTTCTAGGAATAATATCACCCACAAATATATTGCTAAATAAAACAAATTATACCTGCAATTTTAATTTACTTGTATATTTAAACTAACCTATGACATTTACTAACAATCACATTTCCGCCTTTAAATGTCTCTTTAATCAGTCGGGTTCCAAGTAAACTGGGCAATTAATGGCAAGTGTTGATAGATAGTTGATAGATAGTTGACACACAGTGTCACATCCACATGTGATCTGTCTTCGTTTCAAAACACCGTTAAACTGACAAACTTCATAAAAGAACTGTCATGCAAAAATGAAAATTAATGACTTTACAAGCCATGCATTTGATTAGGAACGCTACAGAAATATCACAAGACACGCAAGTTATTTATACACAACATAACTATCAACGATGTTGCAAGTGTCATGGATTAACACAGAAAACCGTCTCTGTATGGGACTATGCATATTTAGTGCTGCCACCTGGCGACCATTCAGATGATTAATAACTCTAATCCTTTCTTTTTTACCTGTACAAGTTAAGTTTAGTGAAGAATGCTTAGAACTTTGTATAGTACATATCACATATGCACCACCAGATACATGCAGTGACACTGGATGGGTGATACTGCGGTTAAATAATGTATAAAACAAATGCCAACAGATGATTAAAAACGAAAATATAACATGCAAAAATACATGTATATTATTCTTTACGACTGTGGCACAAATAAAGCAGAAAAAAATAAGTTTAATAAAAACAACTAAAAATATTCATATCATGATCACAGCACTAATAAAAAATATGAGAAACGTAATATTTAAAAGGAACAGGTAAGTTCCTATATAGTGCAGTATCCAATCCTCAGAAATGTCTTACACTTTACTCATGGCAGACAAGTTCAAATATACACCATCTCGGCTTCTCTCGGAAGCAATTAATGCGCGAAGACAATTTGTACACAACTATCACCAGTGCTTACAGCCAGGCAGTCATTCATACAGCTGAGTAAACTGGTACAATATAGAGTGAACAAACTTGCCCACGGTTTGATACGGCAGCACAAGATTAAAACAAGGGTTGGTCCAGAGTTCAAAGCTCTAGCCAATGCACAACAGTCAATGTTGTCTTGTAAAACAACATTGATCACGATTTTCTTATGAAAGCTAAAAAAAAGTAATAAAAAGATAATACTTATTATTATTACTATTACGGTCGCCAATGATGGCATTGCAAGCAGCCGATAACACATTTCCGCTATTAAATGATAATATTTCTCCGTAAACTTGACATTACAACATCATGGGCATTGTGGGGAAGATCCTACCATTCACTGGGTCCAACGAGGGAAGTAAACAACTGTAACTAGTTTCCTCCACATCTTCTTGAAACACATCGCCAGTGTGTTGACGAGAGACGAGAGACGAGAGCACAAAGAAAGATGTACGACACCTCAGAAGGAAACGTATTTACAACGATTCAAAGTTAGTGTGTTAATAAAGATTACGATGACGTGAGCAACTCACCTCATCCGTCTCAAAGTTGATGGCCTGGGCACTTTTGGTGCCACTGCCGCCGGCCAGCACCGTCTGGTCATTGGCAAACCTGGCGCAGTACAGGTACTCCCCGTCACCCTTCTGACGGAACTTGATGTTCCTTACTAGACTCATCGTGTTGAAGTCCCACAGTTGCAGGGAGTTTTTCTTTACCCATGACCCCGACACAACGTAGCTGCCCTGAGGGAACATAACACCGACACAATGTAGCTGCCCTGAGGGAACATAACACAGACACAATGTAGTTACCCTGAGGGAACATAACACAGACACAATGTAGTTACCCTGAGGGAACATAACACAGACACAATGTAGTTACCCTGAGGGAACATAACACAGACACAATGTAGTTACCCTGAGGGAACATAACACAGACACAATGTAGTTACCCTGAGGGAACATAACACAGACACAATGTACTTACCCTGAGGGAACATAACACAGACACAATGTAGTTACCCTGAGGGAACATAACCCAGACACAATGTAGTTACCCTGAGGGAACATAACCCTGACACAATGTAGTTACCCTGAGGGAACATAACACAGACACAATGTAGTTACCCTGAGGGAACATAACACAGACACAATGTAGTTACCCTGAGGGAACATAACCCCGACACAATGTAGTTACCCTGAGGGGAACAATTTAACCCAAAAAGACACAATGTAGTTACCCTGAGGGAACATAACACAGACACAATGTAGTTACCCTGAGGGAACATAACACAGACACAATGTAGTTACCCTGAGGGAACATAACACAGACACAATGTAGTTACCCTGAGGGAACATAACACAGACACAATGTAGTTACCCTGAGGGAACATAACACAGACACAATGTAGTTACCCTGAGGGAACATAACACAGACACAATGTAGTTACCCTGAGGGAACATAACACAGACACAATGTAGTTACCCTGAGGGAACATAACACAGACACAATGTAGTTACCCTGAGGGAACATAACCGACACAATGTAAAAACCCTGAGTTACCCTGAGGGAACATAACCCCGACACAATGTAGTTACCCTGAGGGAACATAACCCCGACACAATGTAGCTTACCCTGAGGGAACATAACCCCGACACAATGTAGTTACCCTGAGGGAACATAACACAGACACAATGTAGTTACCCTGAGGGAACATAACCCCGACACAATGTAGTTACCCTGAGGGAACATAACACAGACACAATGTAGTTACCCTGAGGGAACATAACACCGACACAATGTAGTTACCCTGAGGGAACATAACCCTGACACTAGGTAGTTACCCTGAGGGAACATAACACAGACACAATGTAGTTACCCTGAGGGAACATAACCCCGACACAATGTAGCTACCCTCAAGGAACATAACCCTGACACTAGGTAGTTACCCTGAGGGAACATAACACAGACACAATGTAGTTACCCTGAGGGAACATAACCCCGACACAATGTAGTTACCCTGAGGGAACATAACACAGACACAATGTAGTTACCCTGAGGGAACATAACACCGACACAATGTAGTTACACTGAGGGAACATAACCCTGACACTAGGTAGTTACCCTGAGGGAACATAACACAGACACAATGTAGTTACCCTGAGGGAACATAACCCCGACACAATGTAGTTACCCTGAGGGAACATAACACAGACACAATGTAGTTACCCTGAGGGAACATAACCCCAACACAATGTAGTTACCCTGAGGGAACATAACCCTGACACTTTGAAGTTACCCTGAGGGAACATAACCCTGACACTAGGTAGCAACCCTGAAGGAACATAACCCCGACACAATGTAGTTACCCTGAGGGAACATAACCACAACACAATGTAGCTACACTGAGGTAACATAACCCTGACATATTGAAGTTACCCTGAAGAAACATAACCCCGACACAAATTAGCTACCCTGAGGGAACATGACCTTGACACATTGAAATTACCCTGAAGGAACATAACCCCGATACAATGTAGCTACCCTGAGGGAACATGACCCTGACACTTTGAAATTACCCTGAGGGAACATAACCCTGACACATTGAAGTTACCCTGAAGGAACATAACCCTGACATAATTGTAGTTACCCTGAAGGAACATAACCCTGACACAATATAGCTACCCTGAGTGAACATAACCCTGACACATTGAAGTTACCCTGAAGGAACATAACCCCGACACAATGTAGTTACCCTGAGGGAAAATAAACCTGACACAACGTAGCTACCCTGAGGGAAAATAAACCTGACACAATGTAGCTACCCTGAGGGAAAATAAACCTGACACAACGTAGCTACCCTGAAGGAACATAACCCTGACACAATATAGCTACCCTGAGTGAACATAACCCTGACACATTGAAGTTACCCTGAAGGAACATAACCCCGACACAATGTAGCTTACCCTGAGGGAACATAACCCCGACACAATTTAAGCTTACCCTGAGGGAACATAACCTTGACACATTGAAGTTACCCTGAAGGAACATAACCCCGACACAATGTAGTTACCCTGAGGGAACATAACCCTGACACAATGTAGCTACCCTGAGGGAACATAACCCTGACACAATGTAGCTTTCCCTGAGGGAACATAACCCTGACACAATGTAGTTACCCTGAGGGAACATAACCCCGACACAATGTAGTTACCCTGAGGGAACATAACCCAGACACAATGTAGCTACACTGAGGGAACATAACCCTGACACATTGAAGTTACCCTGAAGGAACATAACCCCGACACAATGTAGTTACCCTGAGGGAACATAACCCTGACACAATGTAGTTACCCTGAAGGAACATAACCCAGACACAAAGTAGCTACCCTGAGGGAACATGACCCTTGACACATTGAAATTACCCTGAGGGAACATAACCCTGACACATTGAAGTTACCCTGAAGGAACATAACCCAGACACAATGTAGCTACCCTGAGGGAACATAACCCTGACACAATTTAAATACCCTGAGGGAACATAACCCTGACACATTGAAGTTACCGTGAGGGAACATGACCCTGACACAATGTGGCTACCCTGAAGGAACATAACCCGACACAATGTAGCTAACCTGAAGGAACATAACCCTGACACATTGAAGTTACCGTGAGGGAACATGACCCTGACACAATGTGGCTACCTGAAGGAACATAACCCGACACAATGTGGCTACCCTGAGGGAACATAACCCGACACAATGTAGCTACCCTGAGGGAACATAACCCGACACAATGTGGCTACCCTGAGGGAACATAACACTGACACATTGAAGTTACCCTGAAGGGACATAACCCCGACACAATGTAGTTACCCTGAGGGAACATAACCCTCACACAATTTAACTACCCTGAGTTTACATATGTGGGATGGTGTGTTATCTCAGGATACACATGTGGGGTGGTGTGTTATCTCAGGTTAAACATGGGGGAAGGTGTGTTATCTCAGGTTATATATGTGGGAAGGTGTGTTATCTGCTGCACTCACCCTGATGTCAATACTGTCTCCACAAATGTGTGGACCCGGGATGACACCCACAACACCTTCCTCAGTCCGTGAATCCCACATCTACACCCACACGAAGATGGAGCGTTATTATTTAACACCTACATAAATATCACAAGATGGAGCATTAGTATCGCACACCTTTGTCAACACCACAAAATGGGGCATTCGTATCCTGCACTTTCACCAACACCACAAGATATAGCATTAGTATCCAA
Organism: Ridgeia piscesae; assembly: GCA_025642075.2. NCBI lineage: Eukaryota > Metazoa > Annelida > Polychaeta > Sabellida > Siboglinidae > Ridgeia > Ridgeia piscesae. Next base: position 445,930 of record JAODUO010000119.1, read on the forward strand.
CACCTTCACCAACACCACAAGATGGAGCATTAGTATCCCACACCTTTGCCAACACCACAAAATGGAGCATTAGTATCCCACATCTTCACCAACACTACAAGATGGAGCATTAGTATCCCACACCTTTGCCAACACCACAAAATGGAGCATTAGTATCCCACACCTTCACCAACACTACAGAATGGAGCATTAGTATCCCACACTTTCACCAACACCACAAAATGGAGCATTCTTATCCCACATCTTTGCCAACACCACAAAATGGAGCATTCATATCCCATACCTTCACCAACACCACTAGATGGAGCATTCGTATCCCACACCTTTGCCAACACCACAAAATGGAGCATTCATATCCCACACCTTTGCCAACACCACAAGATGGAGCATTAGTATCCCACACCTTTGCCAACACCACAAAATGGAACATTCATATCCCACACCTTCGCCAACACCACAAGATGGAGCATTAGTATCCCCCACTTTTGCTAACACCACAAAATGGAGTATTCGTATCCTGCACTTTCACCAACATTACAAGATGAAGCATTTGTATCCAACACCTTCACCAACACCACAAGATAGAGCATTAGTATCCCACACCTTCGCCAACACCGCAAGATAGAGCATTAGTATCCCACACCGTCGCCAACACCACAAGATAGAGCATTAGTATCCCACACCTTCGCCAACACCACAAGATGGAGCATTAGTATCCCACATCTTCACCAACACTACAAGATGGAGCATTAGTATCCCACACCTTCGCCAACACCACAAGATGGAGCATTAGTATCCCACACCTTCACCAACACCACAAGATGGAGCATTAGTATCCCACACCTTTGCCAACACCACAAAATGGAGCATTAGTATCCCACATCTTCACCAACACTACAAGATGGAGCATTAGTATCCCACACCTTCGCCAACACCACAAGATGGAGCATTAGTATCCCACACCTTCGCCAACACCACAAGATGGAGCATTAGTATCCCACACCTTCGCCAACACCACAAGATAGAGCATTAGTATCCCACATCTTCACCAACACTACAAGATGGAGCATTAGTATCCCACATCTTCACCAACACCACAAGATGGAGCATTAGTATCCCACATCTTCACCAACACTACAAGATGGAGCATTAGTATCCCACATCTTCACCAACACCACAAGATGGAGCATTAGTATCCCACACCTTCACCAACACCACAAGATGGAGCATTAGTATCCAACACCTTCGCCAACACCACAAGATGGAGCATTAGTATCCCCACCTTCGCCAACACTACAAGATGAGCATTAGTATCCCACATCCTTCACCAACACCACAAAATAGGGGCATTAGTATCCCACATCTTCACCAACACTACAAGATGGAGCATTAGTATCCAACACCTTCACCAACACCACAAGATGGAGCATTAGTATCCCACACCTTCCCAACACCACAAAATGGAGCATTAGTATCCCACATCTTCACCAACACTACAAGATGGAGCATTAGTATCCCACACCTTCACCAACACCACAAGATGGAGCATTAGTATCCCACATCTTCACCAACACTACAAGATGGAGCATTAGTATCCCACACCTTCGCCAACACCACAAGATAGAGCATTAGTATCCCACACCTTCGCCAACACCACAAAATGGAGCATTAGTATCCCACATCTTCACCAACACTACAAGATGGAGCATTAGTATCCCACACCTTCGCCAACACCACAAGATGGAGCATTAGTATCCCACATCTTCACCAACACTACAAGATGGAGCATTAGTATCCCACACCTTCGCCAACACCACAAGATAGAGCATTAGTATCCCACACCTTCACCAACACCACAAAATGGAGCATTAGTATCCCACATCTTCACCAACACTACAAGATGGAGCATTAGTATCCCACACCTTCACCAACACCACAAGATGGAGCATTAGTATCCCACACCTTCACCAACACCACAAGATGGAGCATTAGTATCCCACACCTTCACCAACACCACAAGATGGAGCATTAGTATCCCACACCTTCGCCAACACCACAAAATGGAGCATTAGTATCCCACATCTTCACCAACACCACAAGATAGAGCATTACTATCCAACACCTTCACCAACACCACAAGATGGAGCATTAGTATCCCACACCTTCGCCAACACCACAAAATGGAGCATTAGTATCCCACATCTTCACCAACACCACAAGATGGAGCATTAGTATCCAACACCTTCACCAACACCACAAGATGGAGCATTAGTATCCCACATCTTCACCAACACTACAAGATGGAGCATTACTATCCCATACCTTTGCCAACACCATAAGATGGAGCATTGGTATCCCATATCTTCACCAACACTACAAGATGGAACATTAGTATCCCACACCTTCTCCAACACCACAAGATAGAGCATTAGAATCCCACACCTTTGCCAACACCATAAAATGGAGCATTCGTATCCTGCACTTTCACCAACACTACAAGATGGAGCATTTGTATCCCACACCTTTGCCAACACCACAAAATGGAGCATTCGTATCCTGCACTTTCGCCAACACCACAAGATATAGCATTAGTATCCCACACCTTCGCCAACACCACAAGATGAAGCATTAGTATCCCACATCTTTGCCAACACCACAAAATGGAGCATTAGTATCCCACACCTTCACCAACACTACAAGATAGAGCATAAGTATCCCACACCTTTGCCAACACCACAAGATGGAGCATTGATATCCCACACTTACCCAGGTACATCAACATGGAGGATTAGTTCCCCCCTACACCAACATAAAATGGAGCTTTAGTATTCTACATCTACCTTGGTACACCAACATGGAGCATTATGCCTTCCATAATGAGATGAGCAATATATTACAAATACTGAGTTAAAGGGAGGTTTTCTGTTAGGAATTAACAATTCGATGTTAAAAAATCGCATCACTTTGCATGAATGGAAAATTTTGGTACATCCAAGAAAGGTCGCGACCTCACTGGAATGTAACTTCTGTCATCATGATGTCATCAGGATTCAACATGTCGCTACGTTTCTGAAAGTGGTACTCTGCGATACGAACATGTATTTCCTCCCAAAACATTGTAACTATATCAAAGGTTAATTAAAACAAACCAGGGTCATAAATAGATTACAGTAGACATAGACTAGGCTGTATGATATGATGTGGCAATAAAACGCAACAGGAAACGTCCCTTTAGAGAAACTGAAACTAGGCAAGAAAGGTCACCTTGAGATTGTTGTCCCAGCCTCCTGTGATGAAGATGTGGTCATATTCGGGGTGACATTTCAGACCAAACACCCTCAATGCATGTCCCACCAAGTTATCGTCAGGAGCAGAAATGCCAACATAACCTGTTATTATCTTTGTTAGCTGCAAACATGACAGGGTATTGACATATATGTCCGTTTACTTATCTTACAGTAAATTCTTCTAACAGTTTCTTATGCAAAGGTCTAATAATCTGGAATTGAATTCTAATTAACATCCAGCAAAAAAGACAACATCACAAGTTTTGCATTATCACTAAAAGCAATTATTGTAAATGGGTATGAAAAGCTAGCTGAAGCTTATTCTATATAAAAACATCTATTCATATACATATGTAATTATAATATCCTTGTCATTGTCCACAGTTGGGATTACCACATGTCTGCTATACAAGTAAACTGAACATTTATTATTGAATATCATTGATAATTTTTACATACCTGGTCAGTTATGAAAACTTAAACTCTGTGTTACTCATGAAATGACTACTATATTGTGTATACAGCTATGGTTGGGTTGTCACGATTCTACACATGCCGATGTCCACAAGAAACAAACATAAAACATCACAGTATTTGACTAGCCATGTGCTTCGTATTTGTAAGAATCTCCGACATTACTGCTTATCAAATTAACTAAACAGCATGCTGCAGGAACCATGATGGGGAAACCTGTGAAGCAATCACACTGTGCCACTGAGTAAGGGGCGTGAGGGTGGAGGGGAGGGCGTGGGTGAGGGGAAGGGATTCTTTCTTCAACCGTGGCAAAGCTGTTGAGCGCTGGTGCCTCAAAGCACAATGACTCTGAATTTTAAAGATGCCACCATCTGGTGATCTGGGTCGTTTCACTTTTAGTTCGTCTGTTCTTGAATAGTGAACTGATAGTACTGAACACAAAATCTTCTTTTATTGTGAAACCTTAGCATAGCATAACAATTCTAAGTAGAATGTTTTCTTTTTTGTTTTTTATATCCTGTTATACATATATTTATTATTAGCTTAACATAATAATTTTTAATAGCTAATTTATCATTTTAAAGGACATTTTAGATACGTAATATTTATTAGCATAATATTAAAAAAAAATAGATACCCCAGGTTAATCTATCATTGTATAGGACATCTTAGAGATAATATTTATTTATTTACTAGATAAAAATACTATTTGTTAATGAATAAATTATCATTTTAAAGAACATGATATATATATATATATATTTTTATTTATTATATTTTATTTCATTGGCAATATGACACTCAAACACCAGAACACATTACTATTTGACATGACATGTATACGGCATATTGGAAATGGTGAACAAAGATTTATCATTATTGTCTGTCGACTGGTACCCAGGGCTATTTCTACTCCAAGCAACACAGAGGGTGGACGGGAGGGTGACGGGGGTTGGTAGTGGGAGGGTAAGATAAAAAAGGAGATTGGTGTTCGACTGTTAACTGTTTTAACTTATTTTTCCAACTATATACACCTGACGTCATGATATAATCTTGACGACTGCACTTGTTGTGAGGCACTGATAAAGGTGACAGGAACGAGTGCCTTACCGTCATTGTGTGTGAATCGTACATTCTCACATTCAAGTCCTTTCCCACAGTAATCACGTGTTGTCCACTGCATGATATATCGAGACAATGAGTTACGTTATCTGTTTCTGAAACCATCACCAAATACACATATTCATCAGTGGACAAATCTTACGTTGGCTAGATGACCATTGTCCATCTATGGTGTGCGCAAGAAGTGTTTTACTGCATGTTTTGGGAAGAATGACAGGTATGTTTGAAGTGATTTGAGATGTAAATACTTGTCAGGGAGCAGAAACAGCCAAACAACCATTGCCCAAACGTAAGAATATACCATTTTATGCGACCACAATTTGATGAGCATGGAGTCACAGTATATCTTAAATAATTTTTTAAACTTTGACATCTTCGGCACTTGTTCTTTATCTGCATTTGGTTTGAATCGCTCCTATCTAATCAATGTCAAATGTAAATTTTTTAATGCACGATAAATATGTGACAGATATGAATGGTGGCAAAGATGATACTTATTAGTATCGTAGTGAAACATTAATGTTGTGCATTTGCACGCACGACACCAAAATGTACCTCGTACTTATAGCCTATAAAACGTTGCAACCTGTTGTAAATATATTACCGGTGAATATACAACAGTTATTTACTCCATATAACCCTATCTGTGCAACCAGACAAAGCCCCACTTTTAAACAACATTTTGCTCACGCCAATTTAAAGTTAATGTGTAACATGTGAGTAACTCTGTGGAATTCTCGAGACAGATCTTGGAAGTGTTCTAGAAATATCAACTGCTTTAAAAAAACAATACACTGATAATGTTTTGCTAAGTTACTGAAATGTATTGTCTCTAGTGGACTTGTCAACTTGTTATTCCATATCTAAACTGTTTTGTTTGTGTGTGTTATATAATAATATTCAACTCCGTTAAAACTAAAAGATTATGTTGTACGCTGCAAACTGGATCTGTTTCTGGGTATAGTTATAAACTTTATAATTTGGGCAAGTGTTATAACTTCTGGAACGTTTCAATTTCCTGACTAATTAACATTTTGCTTCTTAGTGTATTGCAATTGTCACTGTTGTGATTGTTGAACTAAACTCATCATATATATATATATATATATATATATATATTATACTTTCACTGAAACTGATTCAGATGACTAATGTATCTGAATTCTAAGTATAATTCCTTGTATGCATCCATATATTTTGAATAAGTGATAGTAATGTGACTAATGAACTAGAGGTTGTATCACTAATTCTATTTATGTTGTTCTGTTTACTTTCCTAGTCATGTATTTAGGATGTGTGCAATATTTACATTATAATAATTATTTCTTATATTATGGTTATGACCAAAAATATTGTTCGGGGATACATACTACTACAAGTTTTAACTTCTTGTGTATTCCCTTCAAATAACATTATGTGTATAGCATGTTTGTATTGTCTTAAATTATAATGTCTACTGAATGTTGTTTGAATAAATCATATTGAATTGAATTGAAAAAAATATATATACATATATATGCCAACAATTTTAAGCGATTTCTTCTGATACGACCTTGACGATGACCTACCTGTTGCGACAGACTGGGATGCACCGGAGTTGGCCTCGCAGCAGTATACTGTTCCGTTGCCTGTCGACACAAAGAATTTGTACTTGTTCACCGGGTGGAAGCGCATGCACATGATTGCAGGGGAACCACGCTTGTAATGTTTCACTGGCCTCAAGATGGCGCCTGTGTCCGGCGACATGATCTGAATCATGACACCTTCACAATGACTACTCCATTCCAGAATGAAAACTGGAAAATGCGGAGGAATTATATTAATAATAAGAACATTTATATAGCGTCATAAATATAGATAAAATCCATTTGAAAGCACTGTATGTAAATATATATTTATATGTATATATGCAGAATATATATATATAAGTTACGATGTAAAATTAATAATATAATTTTTTTTAAGTAAATGACAATACATAAAATATGTATAAAAATAATAGTACTAAATGATAAATACATAAGGTACAGCTAAAGATGATTATTAAAAAAGGATATATTGATAATAAATGAGTGAAGCCATTGTGTAAATTTTTTATATAAACATGTACAAGATAATGAATAGGTAAAATAAAATAAATAAAACAGTAAATAACCCTATCAGGTGTCTACACTCTATACACAGCCCTGAATATATGAGTCTTTTAAAAGTCACAAGGCATTAACCACAAACAACTGACCACAGAAAATGGGCCAAGAGGCCGTGAAGTCCTTTGGACTGTGTTATGATTTTAGTGAATCATAGCGGCTTTTCAACAAGGAGTGTCAATACAAAATTTGATATGACCAATTTTTTAGAAAAAATAAGCACACCATTAAAATGGATTTTAAGTGGCTCAGAAATAGATGCCTTCAGAAGGATTTGATCAAACACAAGATGTCCTTGTGGGACATTACAACAGGAGAAGCCTGTACAAAATCAGAAAAGCTTATTATCCAGTTAAGGTTAATATGCTAATATGCATTTACACTGCTCTTGCTATCTCTGGATACATGCTCTGTGGACAGCTAACTTGAACATGTGTAACTTAACATTTGCAATGTCATCAACAAATGTTACTACTATTAGTACACTGTAATAATATTCTTAGTTATGACAATTATTCAAATAAAAATAAGCTCATCTACGGCACTAACATTCAGGTTACCCCCAACACTGGACATTGGCAACTTTACAGTGTAGCATGGATATAATTTGTTGTTGACCACTAATAACCACTATCTTGCCATCAGTAACAGATCAGTCAGTCACAGACAGGCCATGCAGAGTGCGCCAACAGTAGGAGTCAGACCACATTTGCATTTTCCATAGGCGACCATTATAATGTTTCCTTCATTTCCTACTAATCTTGAGCAGCTCTGTTATTGACAATTTCACAGCATATTTACCCTCCATAGACAGAAGTTCTGTGAAAAATTTGTGAACTTTTAGTACCTCAGGCTCCCGTAAACTTCTTTCAAACTTTACACCCCTCCATGTCTGCTTGAACCACCCATGGATTGCCCCTGATTACATCACCAAGCAAAATGACAACTGTATTAATACGCAGAAATGCACCGACTGACAGCTGTCGTAATTTGACAGCTCTGATGCCACGCTGCACGAAAAGATCATTTCTAATCATTCTACACTATATATGTGCTCACAGAAATTCAGACAACCTGCATAATGCTGCTTTTAAGGGGTACTCTTTGGTCGGGGAATGGCGGACGAGCACCTTATTGTGGTCTTACATCAGTAGACAGCTGGAAAGAGAGGCCATAGGGTTGGCAAATACACAAGCCCTGGAATACACAAGTCCGGCGAATACACAACTCATGTTAGGCAGGACTAGGCTAATGTAAATATTTAGCCTTTGTGGGAGGCTTACAGGTACTGTTAGAAATATCCAATAAAGACAAATTTCTTGTGTCCTACCTCTTTACCCAAAGATGTCTATGCAAAATTAGAGAAATGGTAAGTTCACAGTTTCTGGAAACAGTAGGCACACAGAAAATGTACCAATTTTTGAGCTCTTAAAGGCTCTGGGTTGCCTTTAGAATTATCCAATCAAATATCAATTTAGTGGCAGTGCCCTAATATATGCATATGCAAAATTAGAAACTAGAACCCAAAAAGTTCCTAAGATATAGGAATGGGAACGCCGCTAGTTCCCACTTATATGGGAGCTAACAGCGGACATCGTATGCAGAGAGATGCCATAAGTCCGTTGGACCTTCGTCCCAAAGGACTAAAACCTGCCTATCCAAACAACTTAATGGGTGGTTTTCTGTTCACTTTTTTAACAAAATTATATCATACATTATAAATTACATATAGTATACAGTATATAGTGTATGTTTGAATATATATGTTGTATGGTTGATACAAATAAATGATTCTTCTTCTTCGTCTTAGCACCATTGATCTATTGGCAACTACAAAATGCAAAGTTTTGTGAAATAAAACAACCTTGTCTTTTCTTTCTCTCTGGCTGACTTCGATTGAGTTATGCGAGTAACTCGAATAACCCGTATACCAATCGAACATCCAAGATCACTTGCTCACATGACCCTTCTTGACATAGATAAACAAGGTCAATCATCAAGGGGGCTACCCGAGGCAATCACGGTTTGGAGAGGATTCACTTGAGTAACTACGTCATTAGCAGTGACAGCCAATTGGGAATGTAGGCCCCTACTGCACAAAAAATTACTTAACCATTAAAATTACTTAAACATTTAAATATGGATTAAAGTCACCACATTCTATGAATTATAATTTAAGACCAAGAAGATGAACATCACAATTTACACACTAAACAACTGACTACTTAATTTAATTTATTTACATAACGGGTTTATGTCCGTGATCATGATCATCGCTGTTCAGTTGGATTGGTACTGCGTGCGCAGCGTAAACCGCATACCACATTAAGGCTACGCGAGTAACTCGAGTAGGCCAATCGAGGTCGACATCTGGTGTTACCAGGTATTTACGATGAAATAATGCGGTCAGCAAGTGAACCAAAGTCAAACTGATTCAGCAAATGCCTGAAAACGTATGTAAGTAAGTAATTTATTTTCAGAATCGCATACATCAGACAAATAAACATAATCAGCAAATGTGACAATAAATGATATAGTACACGATTCCCGGTTGACAACGGAGCCAATTAAGGCTATAGCCAGTAATATAATATGAGGATAATACAATATGATGAATGCTTCAAAAGAATAAACTGGACACTGTCAACCCATGTGTGGGGCATGACATATCATTATTTATGATATATTTCATTATTTTTTATTTAATATTATTATTTAAAAAGATATGTATTATTATTAATTAAATAATGTATTTATTTATCTAATTTATTTTATTATTTTACAGTATATCAATATATGTATATTACGTTGACTGTTTAGATTAACTTCCTTTGTGCATGTTCTTGTATTGTACAGCAGCATAGAATATTATTGTATAAATATGTAAATATGTATAAATCAATAAATATTAACATTTACCAGGGTAATGCAATTTCATTACCCCTCCCCCTTGATGGCTGAGGGTGTGATTGTGGGTAACGCAATAGGCAAGGATGCAAGAGAACAAGGAGCAGATGTTTACATGCATGTGTCCACTCATGTCACCACACACGAGGAAGTTGCCGTCCTTGGAGTACTGTACAGCCGTAACGACATTTTTCCCCGTTTCTGGGAATGACACCACCTTGTGGACACTGATGTTACTGTACGTCCTATACCCGAGCGCTGCAACAACGCAGGACAACCACTGAGGAACAGGACACTTGTTTAGCAACATTAGGAATGGTTGATTTTAAAACGTAAAAAGTAAAGATAATTAAGTTTTTATACAGTGTATCCCGTCCTCAGGTCTAGTCAGTGGGCTTTACAGAGAGGTTTAATTGAACAGGACAGTTGATTGGGAACAGGACAATGGAAGAGATACAGGACAAGTCATATGGAACAGGTTTGTTAAGAACAGGACAGCAATGAGAAATGGGGGAGTTGGCTATAGGCGAAGAACAGGACACTTCAAGTGATTGGCATGGTTGAAGAGAACTGTTGGCATGGATGATGAGAACTGTTGGCATGGATGATGAGAACTGTTGGCATGGATGAAGACAACTGTTGGCATGGATGAAGAGGACTGTTGGCATGGATGAAGACAACTGTTGGCATGGATGAAGAGAACTGTTGGCATGGATGAAGACAACTGTTGGCATGGATGAAGAGAACTGTTGGCATGGATGATGAGAACTGTTGGCATGGATGAAGACAACTGTTGGCATGGATGAAGACAACTGTTGGCATGGATGAAGACAACTGTTGGCATGGATGAAGACAACTGTTGGCATGGATGAAGACAAATGTTGACATGGATGATGAGAACTGTTGGCATGGATGAAGACAACTGTTGGCATGGATGAAGACAAATGTTGACATGGATGATGAGAACTGTTGGCATGGATGAAGACAACTGTTGGCATGGATGAAGAGAACTGTTGGCATGGATGATGAGAACTGTTGGCATGGATGAAGACAACTGTTGGCATGGATGAAGACAACTGTTGACATGGATGAAGACAACTGTTGGCATGGATGAAGATAACTGTTGGCAAGGATGAAGAGAACTGTTGGCATGGATGATGAGAACTGTTGGCATGGATGAAGACAACTGTTGGCATGGATGAAGACAAATGTTGACATGGATGATGAGAACTGTTGGCATGGATGAAGACAACTGTTGGCATGGATGAAGACAACTGTTGGCATGGATGAATACAACTGTTGGCATGGATGAAGAGAACTGTTGGCATGGATGATGAGAACTGTTGGCATGGATGAAGACAACTGTTGACATGGATGAAGACAACTGTTGGCATGGATGAAGACAAATGTTGACATGGATGATGAGAACTGTTGGCATGGATGAAGACAACTGTTGGCATGGATGAAGACAAATGTTGACATGGATGATGAGAACTGTTGGCATGGATGAAGACAACTGTTGGCATGGATGAAGAGAACTGTTGGCATGGATGAAGACAACTGTTGCATGGATGATGAGAACTGTTGGCATGGATGAAGACAACTGTTGGCATGGATGAAGAGAACTGTTGGCATGGATGAAGAGAACTGTTGGCATGGATGAAGACAACTGTTGGCATGGATGAAGACAACTGTTGGCATGGATGAGAACTGTTGGCATGGTGAGAAACTGTTGGCATGGATGAAGAAACTGTTGGCATGGATGAAGACAACTGTTGGCATGGATGAGACAACTGTTGGCATGGATGAAGAGCAACTGTTGGCATGGATGAAGACAACTGTTGGCATGGATGAAGAACTGTTGGCATGGATGAAGAAACTGTTGGCATGGATGAAGACAACTGTTGGCATGGATGAAGAGAACTGTTGGCATGGATGAAGACAACTGTTGGCATGGATGAAGAAACTGTTGGCATGGATGAAGACAACTGTTGGCATGGATGAAGAGAACTGTTGGCATGGATGAAGACAACTGTTGGCATGGATGAATACAACTGTTGGCATGGATGAAGACAACTGTTGGCATGGATGAAGAGAACTGTTGGCATGGATGAGAATGTTGCAGGATGAACAACTGTTGGCATGGATGAAGACAACTGTTGGCATGGATGAGGCATGGATGAAACAATGTTGGCAAGGATGGAATTGCATGGATAAAACTGTTGGCATGGATGAAGACAACTGTTGGCATGGATGAAGAGAACTGTTGCCATGGATGAAGAGAACTGTTGGCATGGATGAAGACAACTGTTGGCATGGTTGAAGACAACTGTTGGCATGGTTGAAGAGAACTGTTGGCAAGGATGAAGACAACTGTTGGCATGGTTGAAAAGAACTGTTGGCATGGATGAAGAGAAATGGTGCCCTTTGATGCCCCTATGTTATATCTGGCTCTACTCACAGCTGGTGTCAGAGACGTCTTTTTCGTGATGCGCGCTCATCGTACTCATCTTGACTTGGCAGGACTATTCCCTCATTCTCCCTGAACCACAAACACAGCAACACATCTGAGCATCACAAACACAGCGGCACATCTGAGCATCATAAACACAGCGGCACATCTGAGCATCACAAACTCAGCGGCACATCAGAGCATCATAAAACACAGCGGCACATCTGAGCATCATAAAACACAGTGGCACATCTGAGCATCATAAAACACAGCGGCACATCTGAGCATCATAAACACAGCGGCACATCTGAGCATCACAAACACAGTGGCACATTTGAGCATCATAAACACAGCGGCACATCTGAGCATCACAAACACAGCGGCACATCTGTGCATCATAAACACAGCGGCACATCTGAGCATCACAAACACAGCGGCACATCTGAGCATCACAAACACAGTGGCACATTTGAGCATCATAAAACACAGTGGCACATCTGAGCATCATAAAACACAGTGGCACATCTGAGCATCATAAAACACAGTGGCACATCTGAGCATCATAAAACACAGTGGCACATCTGAGCATCATAAAACACAGTGGCACATCTGAGCATCATAAAACACAGTGGCACATCTGAGCATCATAAAACACAGCGGCACATCTGAGCACCATAAACACAGCGGCACATCTGAGCATCATAAAACACAGCGGCACATCTGAGCATCATAAAACACAGTGGCACATCTGAGCATCATAAAACACAGTGGCACATCTGAGCATCATAAAACACAGTGGCACATCTGAGCATCATAAAACACAGTGGCACATCTGAGCATCATAAAACACAGCGGCACATCTGAGCATCATAAAACACAGTGGCACATCTGAGCATCATAAAACACAGTGGCACATCTGAGCATCATAAAACACAGCGGCACATCTGAGCATCATAAAACACAGTGGCACATCTGAGCATCATAAAACACAGTGGCACATCTGAGCATCATAAAACACAGTGGCACATCTGAGCATCATAAAACACAGCGGCACATCTGAGCATCACAAACACAACGGCACATCTGAGCATCATAAACACAGCGGCACATCTGAGCATCACAAACACAGCGGCACATCTGAGCATCACAAACACAGCAGCACATCTGAGCATCATAAAACACAGCGGCACATCTGAGCATCATAAAACACAGCGGCACATCTGAGCATCATAAAACACAGTGGCACATCTGAGCATCATAAAACACAGCGGCACATCAGAGCATCATAAAACACAGTGGCACATCTGAGCATCATAAACACAGCAGCACATCTGAGCATCATAAACACAGCAGCACATCTGAGCATCACAAACACAGTGGCACATCTGAGCATCATAAAACAGCAGTATACATTAACATTACAAACACAGCAGCACAACTGAGCATTACAATTACAGCACTAAACTCAGCATCATAAAACTGCAGAAAACTTGAGCAACACAAAACACAGTACCAAACCTGAGCATCACAGACACAAGACTGACCACAGCACACCTGAATAGCACCCTCGGCAAATTACACACCATAACACGACGCAGTAATTAGTGCATTGCAAAACTTGTAATAATGAGTCCATAAATACTTAATGCAAGGACTGTATTGATCTTTGAGTTGTCCAAACTGAAACACGATATTGATTACAGTTTATTTCAGCCCAGAGTTGTGTCATCAACTATGTCTTTGATACTCTGAGTAATTTGTATTATGAATTTCAAATATGTCATTGGTAATATATTTATATAATAAAATATTAAATTCAACCTGCTCATGACAGATTTGACACTAAAATACTAATTTGTTCTACTTCAGCTTGCTATATTACACACAATAGTCTATATGTGGTCACCTGAAGAAGAATACTGTTTTATTAGACCAGTATTTCAAACAATGCATACACATATCCATGTCAAATAAATCAGAACCAATACAAATATCACAGCAAACAATAAGTAATAATAACTAACAATACAATGTACGGTCAGGAGACTCCTCTAAGACCATGCTAGTCGTTATCAAGGAGCCACCTTTCAGGAAATTTCATGTACAAAATTATCTAAAACAAATTCTTCCAGATTAGATCGAGAGAGGGGGCCGTATTTATGTAACGTTTTCTGCAAAAATGGTCTAAGACACCAACACGTAAAAGTTATATTCAATAGTTTATGACTTTATAGAGTGTGTGTAACACTTTTTGAACTGATGAACATTCCCAGGCTACAAGTATAACTTTTTATTTTTAAATAATATATGTACTAATTATTTGTGATTTTTAATTTGTTTACCACTTATAGTTATTTGATCATGCACGCGTTTAATATTGTAGAAAAAGTATTTTTATTTTGTGGGCGTTTCCTGTCAAAATAACAACAAAACATGCCAATGCAATGCATTTTTAATAATCATGTATATTAACCAATTTTGACACTTTTTATAGGAAGACAATTGCACGTTACCCGAAATTTAAATTGTTCTTTAGGTGAGTAAAATGTATTTACGTTAGTGGCAAAGAAACAGAAAATACAAACTTGCGTTTGTGATAGCACAGGTTGGGCGATAATAGCTGGTGCATGGAAATGCGAGGCAGTTTCGAAATATTTTTTGAGAATGTATCGGTGGTTTTTATTGGCTCCTTCAGGTGGAGCATGCGTATTGGCAAGGCGCTACTTCTGCATATCCGGGGTTGAACATGTTTGTTGGTGCATATTTACTAGGCTACGTTTCACCCTAACTGAAGCAAAGTCACAATATCGTAATATTGTGATGTTGGTCAGAGGAAATTCAATGTGTTTCTCGTTCTGGTGCAAGCTAAGTGCTCTGAATTAGCGTCGTCCCCAGCCAACCTCTCTGCCCTTGAACTCGATGGAGCCCACTTTTCAAACTCGGTTTTGAAGAAGGGTTTATCTTCAGTCCAGGGTTCGTGTTACCGCCAACAAAATGAGACGTGACGTACGCATTTTGTTGGTTGGGGAACGTAAGTATAAGTTCACAGTTGCATTCATTGCCTTAATCCGTTTATTTTGTTGATTCGCCGGGCGCCGTAACATCGAATCTGACATGTCATGTCTCACGAGGATGGCATCATCCGGCGGTATCGTCGGTCTACACTACAACCGATCTTCGAATTATTCGCTCTATCATAACATAAATTCACGAGTTACCGTTTCTATGACAAATATACATAGTCTAGACGTAGAATAGTGTGTATAAAGAATAAACTTTTGTGACAGCATTTTCACACAACGCAGTAATCCCATACATCTTTATAGACAGTTTATTGTTTTTAATCGCATTTTTATTCACATCGTTTTTAATTATATGTTAAAAAGACTGTATTGTGTAATGTGTTCGCACCAAATCAATAAAAACCAGCGGAACATTACCCGGAAGTCGAGTCTACCAAATTATACAATACAAAACTTGATTATTCTTTAGTTTAGTCGCTTTTCCCTTGTCAATTATCCACATTTAATATCTTAATTGTCCCAAGAACTCAAAGAAGTGGTACCTGTGGCGATCACTTTGGAGTTCCAGTGCCAGCTTTGAATCATGTAAACACCTCTCACCTCTTTTGTATTTATGATGTTAAAGATTATCCACAGAATGACATGATCTCCAACCAAATGAAAGTGGTCATTAAATAGAAGAAGAATATTATGTTTTGTAAATGATAATGAAAAACTTGATTTGTAATCTATTTGTGAGGAGCGGTGGTTGCACGGTAGAGTGCCAGACTGTCAATCGAGGGGACGGTGGTTCAATCATACCTGCCACCGTTTCAAAACTTAGGCAGTTTTGTTCACTTCACATGTAGCATGTGGCTGTAGCAGAAGGGTATATCTGACTGTCCCCATATTAGCCAGGCAACTAAGGTGTTTTTAAAGCAATTTTTGAGGTCGAGGGGAACTACTGAAGTAAAGGGGAACTACTGAAGTAAGAGTGGAATTACTGAAGTAAGATGGGGACTACTGAAGTAAGGGAGAACTACGGAAGTAAGGGGAAACTGCTGAAGTAAGGGGGACTACTGAAGTAAGAGGGGAACTATTTAAGTAAGGGGGGACTACTGAAGTAAGGGGGACTACTGAAGTAAGATGGGGACTACTGAAGTAAGAGGAGAACTATTTAAGTAAGGGGAACTACTGAAGTAAGGGGGACTACTGAAGTAAGATGGGGACTACTGAAGTAAGATGGGGACTACTGAAGTAAGAGAACTATTTAAGTAAGGGGGGACTACTGAAGTAAGGGGGGACTACTGAAGTAAGAGTATAACAACTGAAGTTAGGGTGAACTACTGAAATAAGGTGAGAACTACTAAGTAAGAGGGGAACACTTAAGTAAGAGGGAACTACTGAAATACTGTCAGTCAAGATGGAGTACTATATTGTGATATTTATATATGTACACCAATTTCTTTGGTTATTTCCACACAACAATGGTGCCATTAATATTAAACACTACGGTTTTAAACATTTTCGTTACAGCTGATGTGGGGAAAACATCACTGATCCTATCTTTAGTGAGTGAAGAATTTCCTGAAGAGGTAAGCTGACTTGTAGTAGTCTTTCAGTGTAAAATAATTTGAACTTCTGTGCAAATACTGACCTAAAATGTGTTTATTTAATTCGGTGTGGTTTCACATTACCTGCATTTTTTATTGCAATATGGAAGAGGATGGGTGATCATTTTCAGATGGTGATGGTTTATATTTTAGCAGTCAAATGTAATTTTAATGGGAGACTAATAATTGCTACAATAATAAAAACAGGCTTGTAATTTTCAAAAAGGCACAAATGAATGTTTGATATTGAGATAAAACGAGGGTGCCAGCTTCTATGTTTTATTTTTTTATTTATTATTACATTTCTAATACTTCCTATAACATGGCTGCCTGCTTGTTTGTGTTTAGTTACTTTATTTAGCTTGGAACAATGTTCACAATTTGAAATATTCCTCCTGCAAAACATTGAAATGGTAAACAAAACATCCAGTTTTAAAACTTAAATTGATTGGCAATACCTCTGATTTGAGCAGAGTTAACCGCATTGCTCAGCCAATTCTGGGCAGAGGAGCTGGCACCACCCCTTAACGGTTAAAAAGGTAATGTGTGATTTTGTTCACAGGTTCCAGCCAAGGCAGAAGAGATTACGATCCCAGCAGATGTCACCCCGGAGAAAGTGCCAACACACCTTGTCGACTACTCCTGTGAGCAGACCGTTTTCATCAATGCTTTGTTAGATGTGCCAAAATAACGTCTGTATCTATGTTTATCCATCACACCTTACTGTAAGTAGCCGACTGTAAATGTTACAGCAGCACTGGGTATTGTTTTTTGTTGAAATGCTAGACCTGTGGAAGCTCTGCTGTTTTTCAGTCAGTGTTATTCACCCAGCACTGACAACAGTCCAGTTAGAACATTTATATATGTGGCAGTGAGATATGGCAAAACAAAACAAAATCTGTCCTATCTGCATATCCTAATTGTTAATTACATTTAACAGTACTTAAATGTCTGGATGGTTATATATTAATTGTGTCATGCATTTCTGGTTTTTGTGTTACTGCCGTTGTTAATTTGTTATTTCGCATGTAATCGCTGCACACATGTTAACATTTATTTCTATAATATCTCGGGTGCCAGCTATATTTAGTGACTGCGGCACAGGGTAAATATGTTGTCATTGTTGTGTGCAGTTGTTTGCTGACGATGACTCACAACATTGAGCAATGTCATTCTGGAGGACTTGAAGTCGCCCATGAAAATAATGTTTTTGTACTCACTAAAACATCCTTTTCTAAACTGAAGACCAGCAGTCATTGCTTTAGACCGTACTTAGCTGCGTTTGAATGTAATCGTCTGGCCCTTAATCTGATGATGGTGTTTTTGTTGCTAGCCCAAGAGCAGGATGAAGATCAGCTGTCAGATGAGATTCAGAAGGTGGGTTTGCAATTTGTAAGCATTAAATCGTGAGTGAGCCATATGTTATGCTCCATTGCCTGATCTGCATACACGAAAAATATTTATACAACAGGTGTAATGGTAACATTAACTGCTTTCTGCTTGTTTGATCTGTATTGTTAAGCCGCAGAAAATAGGTGGTTAGGTGTGTAGGATTCTCGTACATATACATGCCATCATGTCACTTTGTGACATGCTGCACTTGTATATTTTTAGGTGTCAAATTAAATGTGTTTTGATTGAATACTTTCTAGTATGTAAGTGTTGTGGTTACAAGGAGCACCAAAGGACACATGTGCACTGAGATATTTTGATATTGACACAGGGATTCCATATATTTTATCCTTAGTTTCAAATAATGACAACGACACTGTAGAACTGACTTGACTGAGCAATTCAGTAACTGTCCTGGGCTGATTTTTATAAACGAATGTGTACATCTCCATCTGGTTAAATTTAACATGTCAACTTGACAATAGTCAGTTGGTCACATTAGAGCTGCCGCCTAACAATCATTTCTTTCTCTAGATTTATCACCTACAAACATCAGTCAGTTTGTCCGAACTAGTGAATCATTATGAAAGCCACACTGATTCTAAACATTGCTCTTAATGACTTGTTACAGGCACACGTCATATGCATAGTCTATGCTGTTGACGACGATTCAACAATAGAACGGGTAAGTCAGTATTGTGTGTGTCACTTCCTGGCGCACTCCCAAATATAAGCACTGCAATAGGCCATTTGATTCCAAATGATTTACCTTTTAAATTTAAGCGTGGTATGTACAATATACACTTGCTGTAACACTTCCTGCTGTATTAAACATCTGCATAAAGAAAATAGCTGACATGGCCCGCGGATGTAACTTTTACAATGTCTGTTTGCGCCTATGAATGGGTTGGTCTTGGATGGATACACAGCGCTTAATAAATGCTGGTTATAATAATAATAACTTCAATGTCAGAAGCTTGTAAGGAACAGTTAGATTAACAATTTCGTGCCAATGGAGATTTAGCTGTAACGTCAGTTTGTGTCGGCTGTTCAAGACGTAACTGCTTGTCGCAGATCACCAGCTACTGGCTGCCACTCATCAGGCAAGTTCACCGCTCCGATGCCATTAAACCGGTCATTCTTGTTGGCAACAAGTCGGACCTGCTGGACATCAGCAGCATGGAGGTATGTGGTCACATGTGTCCCTAATAGCAGGTGTCCCTAACAACAGGTGTCCCTAATAGCAGGGTCCCAAGTTATATGGCTGTACATGGTTCTGTTGTGTAGTTCATTGCTTAACTTATGCAGTTATCGATGGTCGTCACACACTGCGAGGAATGATTTGTTACAAGTATGTCACATATTGGGTGGAATAGGTGGCCTTGACGCTATTGTAGATGTCAGAACTCGACAGTTTCTGAAGTGATACACCACATATCCGAGGGATGGGTAAATGTTTGGACCGATACAGGACATTGTATGTTTTATGGACTCTGCACCATATGGGTTGAACCTGCTAGAGTCATAGTTGCAAGAGAATCAAAACCCAAACAGCTGGTGTCAGATAGAATATTAACTCCCATAGAAAATGGACCAGAGGGTCTATACTCTATTATACAATTTGAACCCCCTTATAGAATTGACCCCCAAAAATAATTTGCGTAATAACATTATACACTGTTATTTTGCATACTATAAATGACCCGGGGTGACACTAGTAGCTACAGCATACAGTTGTAGATAAATGTTGACAGCCTTTTTGAAGTGTTGCTTTATTAAACAGGTAACTAATGAGACGTGTTGTGTTGTGTTCTCAGAGCATCTTGCCCATCATGAACCAGTATGCAGAAGTGGAGACGTGCGTGGAGGTAGGTGACCTGTCTTGGGAATGTACTCTCGTGGACATGTCAGTTTAAAAAAAAACTGCAGTGCAAATAAAAAGGTATTATGTAAGGTCAAACATACTTTTCAGTTTCAGTCCAAATAAAGACTATTTCTGTTTGTGAATATTAACTGAAGTGGTGATAGTCTGATCACCCGCTCTTTACATACTTTCATGTTTTTCCATCTCGAAGGGGTTATCGTTGTATAAAATGCAAAAGGGCTTGCTACAGCAGGAGTTTTGTGCTGTTTTGGCTTAACAGAATCATCTAACTCATTAAATAAAATAATAACATCTATCAGGCAAGTTGTCTTGGATGTAGCATGTGTGGTTCTTTGGATTCTGGCAAGTGATAAAAATAAATGTTCCTACAACCAACAGGCATGTCAAAGACGTAATTCAAACAATCAACCTTCAGTCCCATTGTTTCTGATTTATAGTACTATTTAAGTCTGTTGTAACATTGAGTTTGCATAAAAAAATTCAGATAATTTGCTGTGTCTAGATCATGGTCATGCATGTTTTCTGATGTTGAAGGGATTGTTTTTGAGCTTACATGCATTCGCGGTGTACCGTATAGGCGGACGCCAAACTAGAAACTCAGCGTATGCATAGATATTTTTCGATGGGGTTATAAGTGATTAATAAACATTTGTAATTAATAAAATAATTACGTTAACAGGATTAATAACAAATTGTGTACATTACAAAGAATTTAACATTTAAAAAGAATCCCTTTAAAGACTAAGTGAAATTAACTTGTTATATTTAGCAGCATGAAGAAGACGAGTGAGGTGCAATTCTGTCTGTCTGTTTGCAGTGTTCTGCCAAGACCCTCAAGAACATTAGTGAGGTGTTTTACTACGCACAGAAGGCCGTGCTTCACCCCACAGCACCCCTCTACATACCCGACTCAAAACAGGTACATCCCCCCTCTGGTACCTGCATTCACATTTCACACACACTCCCATGTACATTGTTTACCAGTCTCGCAAACCAGGGCTGTTTGCCTTGCAAACTACACCCACGAGAAGAGCTTGGTTTAGTTGAGTTGACCTAGTTTATTGACGTTGCCAGTCGTGGCGCTTCACCCGTGAGAACAGCACTAACATCTGCCCAAGTTTGAAGACCGGTACACAATTTCTGGGAATTCCAGTGTAATAACTTGCCCTCCCCCAATGCACGAGCAGCTGAATGATTTTGTTTATTCGAATATTTGTTTCTACATCCGAAACATGTAACACAAGCAATGTGTGGCTGTTACATGCCATCACATGACCATAGGCCATCCACACTCCTCAGGGACGATTTCATTGGCTAATGTTAAAAGAGGTGTTTTTGAAAAGGATGTGCCAGGGGTAGAGAAGAACTGGTGCTGACCTAACCAGCTGCAGCGCCCCCTGGCACACAAGGATGTTGTTTACAAGTAGTCTTTTTAGTCTTCAAATTTGATCATTATGATGTGAAATGTGTCGATAGATGTCAGTTATAGATTAACGTCTATGATGCCATGTATTTACTGTCTGCAACTCTTCATTTGTAGATGTTTTATTGACGACCGTGGAGTTACTATGTGTTTTCTGTTGCAGCTTACGGTGAAGTGTAAAGCTGCATTAACTAGGATATTTAAGGTAAGTCCCGTTGTGTATTTGTTTGTATATTTGCTTAGTCGTATTTCTGGTTGACATGATGGTCACTTCCGAGCGGTTGTTAACTTGTTATGGTGCTGTGTTGTCGGTTAGCTGGAGGCAAACAGTACTGTGACTGTCCTCATTTACATTTATTGTATGTTTTCAGATCTGTGATCAAGACAATGATCAGATATTAAATGACAAAGAAATCTACAGGTTCCAGGTGAGCACATGGGCTGAGTACACTGCAGTTGTCATTAATCATGATTACATGGAAACATAATAAAATTTATAAATAATTTTTATTGTTTATATCTGGCACCTTGTGTTGTTGGTATAAGGACAACATAAATCTACACAGGAAAATAATGATTATGACAGCTATTATGTAATCCAGTAAGATTATCATTATGTTGCCAATTTCACCAATGTAATTGAGAATTAGTCAACAATAACTACTGTATATAAACTTTTATAGCATATGGACTTCTTAGCTATATATTTAACACCATTTTAAACATTTATTTTTTAATGTTGATTTTAATAATTTACTTATTTATTTGCCAAATTATTAAAATATTTACGTATTTTACTCACCCCAGCGGTGGAGATATGGAATAATACAAGTGAAACAGACGTGATTTAATTGATGACATCTGCAACGCAAAAATGCAAATAGTAATAAATAATTGAGTACGAGTATGATTGTAGACAATTCTAAACTGCTGTAAGTGGTGACAGTATGATTGCTGCCCCCTCTAGTGGTGAGAATGTGTCACTGATGCGAGACGTTTGGTTGCAGCGTCGGTGCTTCAATGTACCTCTACAACCACAGGCACTGGAGGACGTCAAGGCTGTCGTCAGGAAACACATTCCTGATGGCGTCTCACAGGATGGCATCTCCCTCAGTGGTAGGTTGTCAGGACGGTGTCACCCTCAGTATTGTCCTCAGTGGTAGGTTGTCAGCACGGTGTTACCCTCAGTATTGTCCTGTGGTTGGTTGTCAGCACAGTGTCACCCTCAGTATTGTCCTCAGTGGTACATTGTCAGTACGGTGTCACCCTCAGTATTGTCCTCAGTGGTTGATTGTCAGCACAGTGTCACCCTCAGTATTGTCCTCAGTGGTACGTTGTCAGGATGGTGTCACCCTCAGTATTGTCCTCAGTGGTAGGTTGTCAGGACGGTGTCATCCTCAGTATTGTCCTTAGTGGTAGGTTTGTCAGGACGGTGTCACCCTCAGTATTGTCCTCAGTGGTTGGTTGTCAGGACGGTGTCATCATCAGTATTGTCCTCAGTGGTAGGTTGTCAGTACGGTGTCATCCTCAGTATTGTCCTCAGTGGTAGGTTGTCAGTACGGTGTCACCCTCAGTATTGTCCTCAGTGGTAGGTTGTCAGTACGGTGTCACCCTCAGTATTGTCCTCAGTGGTAGGTTGTCAGTACGGTGTCACCCTCAGTATTGTCCTCAGTGGTAGGTTGTCAGTACGGTGTCACCCTCAGTATTGTCCTCAGTGGTAGGTTGTCAGTACGGTGTCACCCTCAGTATTGTCCTCAGTGGTAGGTTGTCAGTACGGTGTCACCCTCAGTATTGTCCTCAGTGGTTGGTTGTCAGGTACGGTGTCACCCTCAGTATTGTCCTCAGTGGTTGGTTGTCAGGATGGTGTCACCCTCAGTATTGTCCTCAGTGGTTGGTTGTCAGGACGGTGTCACCCTCAGTATTGTCCTCAGTGGTAGGTTGTCAGTACGGTGTCACCCTCAGTATTGTCCTCAGTGGTAGGTTGTCAGGACGGTGTCACCCAGTATTGTCCTCAGTGGTAGGTTGTCAGTACGGTGTCACCCTCAGTATTGTCCTCAGTGGTAGGTTGTCAGGACGGTGTCACTCAGTATTGTCCTCAGTGGTAGGTTGTCAGTACGGTGTCACCCTCAGTATTGTCCTCAGTGGTAGGTTGTCAGTACGGTGTCACCCTTAGTATTGTCCTCAGTGGTTGGTTGTCAGTACGGTGTCACCCTCAGTATTGTCCTCAGTGGTTGGTTGTCAGTACGGTGTCACCCTCAGTATTGTCCTCAGTGGTAGGTTGTCAGTACGGTGTCACCCTTAGTATTGTCCTCAGTGGTTGGTTGTCAGTACGGTGTCACCCTTAGTATTGTCCTCAGTGGTTGGTTGTCAGTACGGTGTCACCCTCAGTATTGTCCTCAGTGGTAGGTTGTCAGTACGGTGTCACCCTTAGTATTGTCCTCAGTGGTTGGTTGTCAGTACGGTGTCACCCTCAGTATTGTCCTCAGTGGTAGGTTGTCAGGACGGTGTCACCCTCAGTATTGTCCTCAGTGGTTGGTTGTCAGGACGGTGTCACCCTCAGTATTGTCCTCAGTAGTAGATTATCAGAACGGTGTCACCCTCAGTATTGTCCTCAGTGGTAGGTTGTCAGTACGGTGTCACCCTTAGTATTGTCCTCAGTGGTTGGTTGTCAGTACGGTGTCACCCTCAGTATTGTCCTTAGTGGTAGGTTGTCAGGACGGTGTCACCCTCAGTATTGTCCTCAGTGGTAGGTTGCCAGTACGGTGTCACCCTTAGTATTGTCCTCAGTGGTTGGTTGTCAGTACGGTGTCACCCTTAGTATTGTCCTCAGTGTTAGGTTGTCAGTATGGTGTCACCCTCAGTATTGTCCTCAGTGGTAGGTTGTCAGGACGGTGTCACCCTCAGTATTGTCCTCAGTGGTTGGTTGTCAGGACGGTGTCACCCTCAGTATTGTCCTCAGTGGTTGGTTGTCAGCATGGTGTCACCCTCTGTATTGTCCTCAGTGGTAGATTATCAGAACGGTGTCACCCTCAGTATTGTCCTCAGTGGTAGGTTGTCAGGTCAGTGTCACCCTCAGTATTGTCCTCAGCAGTAGGTTGTCAGGACAGTGTCACCCTCAGTATTGTCCTCAGTGGTTGGTTGTCAGGACAGTGTCACCCTCAGTATTGTCCTCAGTGGTTGGTTGTCAGGACGGTGTCACCCTCAGTATTGTCCTCAGTGGTTGGTTGTCAGGACGGTGTCACCCTCATTATTGTCCTTAGTGGTTGGTTGTCATCCTCAGTATTGTCTTCAGTGGTTGATTGTCATCCTCAGTATTGTCCTCAGTGGTTGGTTGTCTGGACGGTGTCACCCTCATTATTGTCCTCAGTGGTTGGTTGTCAGGACGGTGTCATAATCAGTATTGTCCTCAGTGGTTGGTTGTCAGGACAGTGTTATAATTAGTATTGTCCTCAGTGGTTGGTTGTCAGGACGGTGTCATAATCAGTATTGTCCTCAGTGGTTGGTTGTCATCCTCAGTATTGTCCTCAGTGGTTGATTGTCACCCTCATTATTGTCCTCAGTGGTTGGTTGTCAGGACAGTGCTATAATTAGTATTGTCCTCAGTGGTTGGTTGACAGGACGGTGTCATAATCAGTATTGTCCTCAGCGGTAGGTTGTCAGGTGTCACCCTCAATATTGTCCTCAGTGGTAGGTTGTCACCCTCAGTATTGTCCTCAGTGGTTGATTATCAGGCGACAACCTCCAGAGAGATCTCATGCTATTGGTCAGTGTCCTTATGTTTCTATTCATATCCTGCTTTCAGGATGATATAAATTGATGATCACAATTGGTTGTCATGGTGTCCAGTGTCGTGTTGTTGAGTCATTATGTTAGTGCCATTTCGTTTAGTCGGTGCCTTGTCGGTGACATGTAATTGAGTAAATTTTTTTGTTGGTCTTGCTTTGTGGAGTTAGTCTTATGCTATTGATGCGGTTGTGTAAATGAGTGAGTGCTGTGTCATTTAGTCTACTCCATTGAGTCAGTGTCACTGAGTCAGTGTCACTGAGTCAGTGTCACTGAGTCAGTGTCACTGAGTCAGTGTTTTATCAATGAGTCTGCATTGTGTTAACGTTGACGTGTTGTATCAATGAATTAATGTTGTCTTTGAACTGGTGTCATCGACTCTGTCATTGCGTCGGTGTCATTGTGTCAGTTTTCCTGTTGCAGGGTTCCTATTTATTCACACACTGTTCATCCAGCGGGGCCGACACGAGACGACGTGGACCGTGCTGCGCAAGTTTGGTTACGACGACAACCTTGACCTGAACGACTACTACCTCTGGCCACAGTGAGTGTCAGTCGTACACTCAGCACAAACTGACATGGTGCTACTTTGAGTTTGTGAAAGCACATAAAGAGGATGTTGTTTCCGTTTTGCTCTAAAGTAGTTAGTTTGAATGCTGTTTCACATTGAACGAAGAGACTGAACATGGTGTAGAATATAATAATAGAATATATTACGTTAACTTGATTAAAATTGTTAGTTGCTGGTGGAATGCTGCAAGTTTGCATTTGAAAAATATTTTATTGCCAGTTTATTTTCCTCGGTTTTAGATAATTTATTTGTAGGAGTTACATTACACCTTAGAATTGTTGCTTGAGTTTTTGAACTGTTTATATACTAACAGTTAATGACACTACGTTTTTGTGCGGCTCTACTGTCGTTTTGATCATCGATACTAGCTGCTGACATCACGTGGTGTCTGTGGGTCCTCACTAATGTCGTTTTGCTCATTGTGTCCAGGTTAGAGATCCCGCCCGGGTGTTCAACAGAACTCACGCACCAGGGCTTCCATTTCTTCATCACCATGTTTGAGAAGTACGATGAGGTGAGTGAATCACACGTGTGCCTCTTTAGTGCAAGAACACACACTAGGAACTCGAGCAGAGTAGTTCGTTGGTAATGCAGCTGTGGCTGTGAGTTTACATCAGTTGCACTGAGTTTACTAGTCTCTTGTGTTAATCTTCTTTCACTTATTTCATTGCTTAGAGCTGTTATGTTTCCCAGGCTCTTGTTAGTTTCTCTCACCTAGTTCCTGTATTTCTCCTGTCTACCACTCTGCATATAGCTACTTTCATATAGCTGCATTCATACTTCATATAGCTACTTTCATTATCCGGTGTTTCCTCATGCAAGTCTCGTCTCTAAATACCCCCATCTTCTTTCTGTGTTCTGGTCCATAGCCTAATGTTAACCATCCTTTCCTGTGACCATTGCATTATGTGTGCGTTAATAGTGATGTGTCAACAATGTATATACAGAGTAGAATGTCAGTAATATTTTACAATGTTGCATGTCTGAACTGTGTGTTGTGGGTCACTCACGGCTACCTCCTCTCAAGTGACTGCTACCTCCTTAAGTCACTGCTACCTCCTCTCAAGTGACTGCTACCTCCTCTCAAGTGACTCTACCTCCTTAAGTCACTGCTACCTCCTCTCAAGTGACTGCTACCTCCTCTCAAGTGACTGCTACCTCCTTAAGTCACTGCTACCTCCTCTCAAGTGACTGCTACCTCCTCTCAGTTGACAACTATCTCCTCTTAAGTGACTGCTACCTACCCTCTCAAGTGACTGCTACCTCCTCTCAAGTGACTGCTACCTCCTTAAGTCACTGCTACCTCCTCTCAAGTCACTGCTACCGCCTCAAGTAACTGCTACCTCCTTAAGTCACTGCTACCTCCTCAAGTGACTGCTACCTCCTCTCAAGTCACTGCTACCTCCTTAAGTCTCTGCTACCTCCTCTGAAGTCACTGATACCTCCTCTCAAGTGACTGCTACCTCCTCTCAAGTGATTGCTACCTCCTTAAGTCACTGCTACCTCCTCTCAAGTCACTGATACCTCCTCTCAAGTCACTGCTACCTCCTCTCAAGTGATTGCTACCTCCTTAAATCACTGTTACCTCCTCTCAAGTGACTGCTACCTCCTCTCAAGTGACTGCTACCTCCTTAAGTGACTGCTACCTCTTCTCAAGTCACTGATACCTCCTCTTAAGTCACTGCTACCTCCTCTCAAGTCACTGCTACCTCCTTAAGTTACTGCTACCTCCTCTCAAGTCACTCTCAAGTCACTGCTACCAACTCTCAAGTCACTGCTACCAACTCTCAAGTCACTGCTACCTCCTCTCAAGTCACTGCTACCTCCTCCCAAGTCACTGCTACCTCCTCTCAAGTCACTGCTACCTCCTCTCAAGTCTCTGCTACCTCCTCAAGCCACTGCTACCTCCTCTCAAGTCTCTGCTACCTCCTCTCAAGTAACTGATACCTCCTCTCAAGTCACTGCTACCTCCTCTCAAGTCACTGCTACCTCCTCTCAAGTCACTCTCTCAAGTCACTGCTACCTCCTCTCAAGTCTCTGCTACCTCCTCTCAAGTAACTGATACCTCCTCTCAAGTCACTGATACCTCCTCTTAAGTCACTGCTACCTCCTCTCAAGTCACTGCTACCTCCTTAAGTTACTGCTACCTCCTCTCAAGTCACTCTCTCAAGTCACTGCTACCTTCTCTCAGGTCACTGCTACTAACTCTCAAGTCACTGCTACCTCTTCTCAAGTCACTGCTACCTCCTTATGTCACTCTCTCAAGTCACTGCTACCTCCTCTCAGGTCACTGCTACCAACTCTTAAGTCACTCCTACCTCGTCTCAAGTCATTGCTACCTCCTCCCAAGTGACTGCTACCTCCTCTCAAGTCACTGCTACCACCTCTCAAGTCTCTGCTACCTCCTCAAGTCACTGCTACCTCCTCTCAAGTCACTGCTACCTCCTCTCAAGTCACTGCTACCTCCTCTCAAGTCACTGCTACCTCCTCTCAAGTCACTGCTACCTCCTCTCAAGTCTCTGCTACCTCCTCTCAAGTAACTGCTACCTCCTCTCAAGTCTCTGCTACCTCCTCTCAAGTAACTGCTACCTCCTCTCAAGTCACTGCTACCTCCTCTCAAGCCACTGCTACCTCCTCTCAAGTCACTGCTACCTCCTCTCAAGTCACTGCTACCTCCTCTCAAGTCACTGCTACCTCCTCCCAAGTGACTGCTACCTCCTCTCAAGTCACTGCTACCTCCTCTCAAGTCTCTGCTACCTCCTCAAGCCACTGCTACCTCCTCTCAAGTCTCTGCTACCTCCTCTCAAGTAACTGATACCTCCTTTCAAGTCACTGCTACCTCCTCTCAAGTCACTGCTACCTCCTCCCAAGTGACTGCTACCTCCTCTCAAGTCACTGCTACCTTCTCTCAAGTCTCTGCTACCTCCTCAAGTCACTGCTACCTCCTCTCAAGTTTCTGCTACCTCCTCTCAAGTAACTGATACCTCCTCTCAAGCCACTGCTACCTCCTCTCAAGTCACTGCTACCTCCTCTTAAGTCTCTGCTACCTCCTCAAGCCACTGCTACCTCCTCTCAAGCCACTGCTACCTCCTCTTAAGTCTCTGCTACCTCCTCAAGCCACTGCTATATCCTCTTAAGTCACTGCCATTGTAGAATGCAATGTCTCAGGGGTTGAGCTTCAGACTCCCAACTAAAAGAACCGAGGTTTGAATCCTGTGAAACCTTGGGCAAGTTTTTTCAGTCTACATTGCTCCAGTTCACTCAGCTGTACAAATGAATACTTGGCTATAGACTGTGGTAGATATTTGTACAAGCAACCTTCGTGAAATAATTGCAGTATGAGGAGAAGTTGTGATGGTGTCTGATTGAATACTTCTGCCAGGGAAGTAAAGTGTAAAGTGCTTTGATCAGTCCCGAGGACTGGACTATATAAGAAATTAACTTTTACCTTTATGTGTAGTTACTGAGATGTTGTTGTCTTCGTACAGGATGCTGACAGCTGCCTGTCACCCACTGAACTGCGCAACCTCTTCAGCACGTGTCCAGTAATACCTTGGGGCCCGGATGTCAACAACACAATCGAGACAAACGAACAAGGTTGGATTACGAAGGAGGGATACCTCGCACAATGGGTGTAAGTGGCTTCATACTCAGTCCTTCACTCAACCTCATTCAGTGCTGTTAGCTAGAACTTATTGCTTTCCTGAGGCTCACATGAAAACGCAAAGGAAGGAACCTATTATAGAAATTGTGCTCTGTCGAAACAAATTGATGAAAAAATTATATAATTTTCATTTTGAAATGTTGGAAAAAGAAAGTATAATAATGTTAGATTGTGTTTTGTTGATGTCGTGAGTGGTTTGTGTGATGTCCTCAGTGGCAGGACATAACATTCCAGTGCAGTGCTATCATAAATTGTCTTAATGATGTTGACACCACGTTTGTGAAGTATTCTCATTTGGTTTTTGCCATTTGTCTGTTGCAAGGATGTCACTTTAGAGTATCTAATTATGAACATGTTTTATGTCTAACGTGTTCGAGGTAATGATGTCTTCTTTTAGACTGCAAAATTTGAGAGGTTATCAAATGAGAAGGAACATTTTATGAGACAGATTTGTAGGCAGTTGGAACCTGTTTATCAAGTAAGGTTTTAAGGACAACACAATGTTCCCTTGTGTTTAGGCTGACGACATGTTTGGACCCACAGAGAACGGCGGAGTACCTAGCGTACCTGGGCTACATGTATGACCACGACAGCCAGGTGTCAGCCTTACACAGTAGGTGTACAGGGTCTCTGGTTGATGGTCACAGTGCTCCATGGCCTCATAGTCATCATCACTGTCCTGTCTTTGTCACTTCGCCTCAGAGTGTAGCAGCACTCGACCTAATAGTTTGTTATGGGAGTTGTCAGTGACAGTCCATAGACGTATAAGAAAGATCTGTGCACGTTATCAGAACAAAAGTGACCTAACAATTTGCATAAAATGTGATCTGTGTATGACTCTGTGTAGTGAGAGGAGTATTGTATTGTCGGTCAGCTGCATTATGTGATACAGTACATGTATGTTACAAATACACAGCTTAAAACAGCCCACATGTAATGTAAATAGTTAAAGGCCTGTTCTTGTTTCCTCTACACTTCTGGCATAAATTGTTTGTGTTACGTAAGCAGGCGACACCATACGTCAACGAAAGCTTACGTTGTGACTTATGCCATTTCCTTGTGTCTCTGTGCTTGTAAATGGTGCCTCTCCTCCCTGTTCCAGTCACGCGGAGCCGCAAACTGGACTTGAAGCTAAAGCAGACGACAAGAACAGTCTTCCAGTGCAATGTGATTGGGCCAAAGGGGGTTGGAAAGGTATGCTGCATTTCATCTGCAGTATGTTGCATTTCATCCATAGTGTCTTAACATTTGAACAAATGTTGACACAAATATTGATAAATAGTAGTATTATTAATGGACAAAGATATCTTAACGGAATGAGTCGGATACGGTAAAACTGATTTTCCATAAATGCAATTTTTTTGTGTTAAGTTTTTTGAATTGTATTTTGGTGCCATGTTCGAAGAGCGATATGAAGTGTTCCGCTTCAATTACATGAAACAAAAGGGAAAAGGCGCTAATTGCACGCGGTCTTTGCCGCTAAATTTGGAACGGTCCCTTACAAATCGGGCATCACGTGAAGCTTGGCATGTCATTGGACTATTGGGTTTACTGTTAATATGCAAACTCTGACCCACAGAAGGCCTTGAAAGGGTGGCCTATTCGCCTCAGCCGTGTAAACAATGACATAGCAACGTCATCCTGGGCAGCCAGATCGCGCTACTCATTGGTGGAGCGAGAAGATTATATAAACAATCAGTACACATGCAGGTGCACAGCCCGTGTTTATATGCAAATTGCTGTCTATATGATCCAGATTTGTAAATAATGATGCTAGTTGATGTCCGTCAATGGCGCAGCTTCTTTGTCGAAGTCAAGCTGTATAAATTACCCCTGTTACAAGGCCGCCCAGTCACAGTTAGCAGCACACTAAGTGTCGCCGGTTGATTTAGTGCCTGATGAACATGAGCCATAAGGGAAGCTGCAGGCCTGGGTAGGAGACGGGGAGTGGCCTTGGCTTCGGCTTGGCCGGGGACTGTCACCCGCACCCGTGAACACCAATCTAACAAAACACAAGCGAGGACTGGCAGGTCTAGAAGCTACAGATGATTTATCTGGACACTGTCATAGATCTCTTGTTGTTATGTAGCTACGTTGTTAAATATGACCATCTGTTGAAGCCATCATGAAGGTACAGGAATTTTCAGCAATTAATTGTACCCTACTCTTTTCTGACATTCCTTGTTTTTGTATTAACATAATGTCTCCAGCATGCCATTATCTATTCATGTTCTGAATTTCAGTAAGATCTATTCATGGTAACTAAGGTACATTTCATGAAACGTGACAAAAAGTTGTTGAAACTTTGAAGGCAGTTTTCTCAGTTTGAAGGTTTCTACCCCATCCATGTTTGGCGAGCCGTAACTTCACTTATGGTTGATGTATCGTCTTACATGATACATCATGTGAAAGTAAGATTGTGCTCTTCCAATGGTACAGATAACTATTTTTTGAAAATTACTGATATGCTGACTCATTTTGTTAAGATGGGTCACATA
The DNA here is from genome assembly GCA_025642075.2 of Ridgeia piscesae. Lineage (NCBI taxonomy): Eukaryota > Metazoa > Annelida > Polychaeta > Sabellida > Siboglinidae > Ridgeia > Ridgeia piscesae. The sequence continues at coordinate 478,150 of JAODUO010000119.1, forward strand.
TTGTCATTATTGCTAATCCTGATTTGGTGTGCATTACAAAAGTGCCCTTCATTGTTAGAAAGCTGTAATAAAAGAAACACATTTTAATGATTTGTGTCAAAAACGTTTTATTTTTCTGTGGCCATAATTGTTGGAATGGGTTTACAATTTGCATATCTGTGCATGTATGCTGTGCATAGACGCATTTCTACATGTGTGATTATGTCGACTCAGTTTGCAGGAACTCTCTCTGTTGTCAGACGTTGTTCCTACAAGGTCTACTGGAACGCAGCCTCAAATACGTGGCGACTCTCAGCAAGGAACATATGTCCAAGTACACGTGTAACAGACTGCAGGTGTACGGCCAGGACAAGTACCTTATGGTGAGTACACGTGTAACAGACTGCAGGTGTACGGCCAGGACAAGTACCTCATGGTGAGTACACATGTAACAGACTGCAGGTGTACGGCCAGGACAAGTACCTCATGGTGAGTACACGTGTAACAGACTGCAGGTGTACGGCCAGGACAAGTACCTTATGGTGAGTACACGTGTAACAGCTGCAGGTGTACGGCCAGGACAAGTACCTCATGGTGAGTACACGTGTAACAGACTGCAGGTGTACGGCCAGGACAAGTACCTCATGGTGAGTACACATGTAACAGACTGCAGGTGTACGGCCAGGACAAGTACCTCATGGTGAGTACACATGTAACAGACTGCAGGTGTATGGCCAGGATAAGTACCTCATGGTGAGTACACATGTAACAGACTGCAGGTGTACGGCCAGGACAAGTACCTCATGGTGAGTACACAGGTAACAGACTGCAGGTGTATGGCCAGGATAAGTACCTCATGGTGAGTACACAGGTAACAGACTGCAGGTGTACGGCCAGGACAAGTACCTCATGGTGAGTACACAGGTAACAGACTGCAGGTGTACGGCCAGGACAAGTACCTCATGGTGAGTACACAGGTAACAGACTGCAGGTGTACGGCCAGGATAAGTACCTCATGGTGAGTACACAGGTAACAGACTGCAGGTGTACGGCCAGGACAAGTACCTCATGGTGAGTACACATGTAACAGACTGCAGGTGTATGGCCAGGACAAGTACCTCATGGTGAGTACACAGGTAACAGACTGCAGGTGTACGGCCAGGACAAGTACCTCATGGTGAGTACACAGGTAACAGACTGCAGGTGTATGGCCAGGACAAGTACCTCATGGTGAGTACACATGTAACAGACTGCAGGTGTATGGCCAGGACAAGTACCTCATGGTGAGTACACATGTAACAGACTGCAGGTGTATGGCCAGGACAAGTACCTCATGGTGAGTACACATGTAACAGACTGCAGGTGTATGGCCAGGACAAGTACCTCATGGTGAGTACACAGGTAACAGACTGCAGGTGTATGGCCAGGACAAGTACCTCATGGTGAGTACACAGGTAACAGACTGCAGGTGTATGGCCAGGATAAGTATCTCATGGTGAGTACACAGGTAACAGACTGCAGGTGTACGGCCAGGACAAGTACCTCATGGTGAGTACACGTGTAACAGACTGCAGGTGTACGGCCAGGACAAGTATCTCATGGTGAGTACACATGTAACAGACTGCAGGTGTATGGCCAGGATAAGTATCTCATGGTGAGTACACAGGTAACAGACTGCAGGTGTACGGCCAGGATAAGTATCTCATGGTGAGTACACGTATAACAGACTGCAGGTGTACGGCCAGGATAAGTATCTCATGGTGAGTACACGTATAACAGACTGCAGGTGTATGGCCAGGATAAGTACCTCATGGTGAGTACACAGGTAACAGACTGCAGGTGTACGGCCAGGACAAGTACCTCATGGTGAGTACACAGGTAACAGACTGCAGGTGTATGGCCAGGACAAGTATCTCATGGTGAGTACACGTGTAACAGACTGCAGGTGTACGGCCAGGACAAGTACCTCATGGTGAGTACACAGGTAACAGACTGCAGGTGTATGGCCAGGATAAGTACCTCATGGTGAGTACACAGGTAACAGACTGCAGGTGTATGGCCAGGATAAGTACCTCATGGTGAGTACACAGGTAACAGACTGCAGGTGTATGGCCAGGATAAGTACCTCATGGTGAGTACACATGTAACAGACTGCAGGTGTATGGCCAGGATAAGTATCTCATGGTGAGTACACAGGTAAGATGATTTGATATCTGACAGGAAGTCAATGCAGAGACTTTAGATGCGGCATAAAACGTGGACACCTTGTCACAACTCTTGCTAAGCAATTTTGTAAATGTAGTCGATGGTAGAGGGTGTAACCCGATGGAGAAACGTCGGCAATGCTCAGTCCTGAGGTCTGGATACTGCGCTATATTTAACAAGATTTAACAAGATTGCCACCTAGAGATTCAACTCTAGATGGCAGGTGGACTAGGAAGCCATTTGGCTTATCGAGAGTCCAACCTATCTATCTAAGTATACCCCGCCCTTCTTAGGTATATGTCGATTTTATTTTTAAATATATTAACACTACTAGCACCTACACAATCAGCTGATAATCTGTTCCATTCGTTTACTGTTCTTTGTGAAAATGAAAATGTTCTAATATCTAGTCTACACTGCTTCTTTGCTAATGTAACTCCATGTCCTCTAGTCCTTCTCTCTTCCTTGACTGTGAAAAAAATATTTCTGTCAATATTTTCATATCCATTCAATATTTTAAACACCTCAATCTGATCTCTCAATCTTCTGGTTTCTAGTGTTGTTAAACCACATTCTTTTAGACGCATTTCATAACTAATATTCCTGAGTTTTGGTATCATTTTGGTTGCTCTCCTTTGTACTCTTTCTAGCATATCAATATCCTTCTTGCGATATGGCCTCCATGCTTGTATACAATATTCTAAGTGAGGCCTAACTATTGTTTTATACAGCGGTATTATTAGTTCTTTTTCTTTGTACACTAAATATATAAGAACTTACCTCTGTGAAGAAGAGACTGGCGTAATAGTTTTGCTGCAGCATATAATTTATAATATTCCTAAGTGTGTTCGGAAATATTATTCGGAAAATAATCTACATTGTATTCTTTTTCAGTTACACGAGATTGACGTCGGTCTGAGTGATTCATTGACCAGCTCTGAGATGATGTGTGACGTCATATGTCTCCTGTTTGACGTCACTAACCCAAAGACGTTTGAGTTCTGTGCCAGATCATACCTGGTCAGTGCAGCTGTGTGCAGTAGACTTCATTCTGTCACGGGACATAGGATTATTTCATTGTCTGCTTGCATGCCTGATGTTGATTGAATCTAATAAAACTCTTGAATACAAGTTAGAATAATTATCAATTACATTGTAAGACAAAATCTGTATATATCATGTAGCATATATTATGCATGATTACATGATTATGAACTGATCAAATTTTTTGGAAAATGGTCGTCTTGCGTTAGCTATTTATTTTTTATGTAGAACGATTATAAATATGTGATACACGCATTATTAACTTAATGCTGGAATTGTGCACCCACTCATAAGTGAAACAAACTATTTTATGTTATTAAGCTAACGATAATATTATTCATAATTTGAGTAGCTTCCATTTCATCTGTACACGTTTAATATTACAGCCTTGTCGTATTGAAATGTGAGATTTGTGTCCTTCCTACAGAAGCACATTGCCGAGCGGGCCGTGCCGATCCTGATCGTTGGATGTAAGGCAGACCAGAAGCCTGTACTGCAGGACTACGAGTTGCAGCCGAACCAGTTCTGTCGCAAACACCGACTGCCACCTCCCTACTACGTCTCCGTTGCCGATAAACTCAGTCGTGACGTCTACTTCAAAATAGCCTCGATGGCAGCCTACCCGTGAGTCCATGTCGAGAAAATGTATTCGTACATTAGTGATAGCTTTGTTCAAATCTTCAGTGGAAGCATGTTTAAATGACGATGGTCAGGTATTCTAAGGTAATTACTGTTGTAGTGGTACATTTACTAATATCATGCACAGCGTGTATTCAGCACCATTTGAAAATTTTATCTGTTGACAGAATGACGCTTTAAAGAATGAGCTGCACATTTTCTACCATTCTCATTTATTAAAGCCATTTTCACTAAAGACACTCAATTTAGATTGTAAATAGAAACCTGTATATCATCTCATTTATTCTGGACTAGGCTTGCCGGGCTATGCACTTAACAGCTTATGGTAGTGGGTTTCTTGATATTGCTTTGTTTTCAGTCCGTGTGCTTGTGTAGTATCATTTTAGCTGTCGATGGGTCCAGTAATTTTTTAGATCTTTCATATGGGAAACCACCATGCCTGTATAAGATTTATATATATACTATTTATTGACAGAACTTTAAAATCTGATACAACCTTTGCTAGGGTGCTATTCAACATTGCTGTTATTGCCAGCACCTTACAGATACCGATGTTTGATGCAGCCAAAGGAATAAATAAAATAGCTGGCACGGAGAGTAGGACGGTGTGCCATCAGTTTATCGTCGTTGTAACATTGCACTGAGCGGCTGTAACGTGGGTCGTTCAGGTGGGTCGTTAGTAACATGCCTTGTTTGCCTGTAACACGGGTCGTTGCGCGTCTGTTACAGCAACGTGTCCCCTGTCGTGCACTTGGTGCTGTGTTGGCCAGCTGGCCTCTGGCTTCAGGACTTCATCAGGTGTTGCCCCCTGTCTCTCTGTCTCTCTCTCTCTCTGTCTCTCTCTGTCTGTAGTTGCACCTCTGATCTGTAGCCATAACACGCCTGCTTTGGCCCTGGTTTCTCTGATGTAGCTATTGCTCCTCTTGCTTTTGTTCCATCCTCTTTCTCATCGCTGTGTAACTCTTCTAATACATGTCACCGTTTTTGCAGTGCTTGCTGTTTCTCACCAGTAACAGTAATATTCTGAGTTGCTAGCTTTGGATGTGGTCACTGTATAATTGTGCGTTCTTGGCTTCTGCTGGAAGTTGACCTTAATAATATAGGCAGCTGTTATGTGCCATGGTCCAGTGCCTCATTGCTTCTTCGTCAAGTCAGAGAGGTGCATTGTGGGAGCAATGTCGCCTCGTGTTTGGTTTATCGTACTTGTCCTAACTTGCAACATCTGAGTTAGTCTGGCAAATAAATTACTACAGACTGCTTTTTGTGTCCTTGATTTGTTGATGCTACCGGAAACGTTTTCCTGCTTTGGTAATGTGGTAGTTTGTTCACTGTGAGAAAAATCCAGAGGTACTTTCTGGTGCCACAAGTTGTATCCGGAGTGGCAAAAGATTTCGGACAATGCGTAGTTGGAGCGCTGTGGAGCTTTGCTTCTTCTGGTACTTTGTCTAGTTCATGGTGCAGCCATCTTCTGTTGCGGTTTAATCTTATAATGGTCCCCGTGACTTCTTGCTTGGTTCTGTTGCACGGCTGCTAACTGGAGTGTGTGTTGTGATAAACAAACCGATGCATCAAATTTTGTTGACATAATTTCCTTCTAGAATGTGCAGCATATAATTACACATTGCATTGAAGTTGGATTCAGTTTTTCAATTCTTTGTTTTAACTTTTGGGTTGTCACTTTAAAATTGTTCTTACCTTGAGATGTGATGACAGTGTAGTCCATAGAACATAAAGAAATTGCGAGTTCTTTCAAAGTTTGAAGAATCAGCGAGTAGAGACTGGAGTGTAACTGTTGCCATGTGAAGTGTTACTAAGTTTGCCACAGAAAGTAAGTCCTGCACCTGCTCGGCCAGAGCAGCACTGCAGTGTTAAGTATATTTGTTGTGATCTAATGTTGATGTTTGCTTGCAGACGACTCGGTGGAACTTCAGAGGGATCAACGGGGTACTACTTTAAGGTTGGCCTTGGCGTTGCTGTTGCCGCTGGAGTTAGCGTTGCTGTATACAAATACGCGTCATCGAAACGATAGCACAAGGGCCTGCTTTAACCGCCAGTTGGCGCCAAGTGAAGGCTGGCACAGTCCCGCAGAACCAGGGATTGTTGCCTCGACATGGACGGGAAGATGGGGTGGTTTGCCTGGCCACAAGATAATCTGTTTGTTACATCTTTACTAGTCAGTTGGTAGACACTTGTGTGGCTAATGTCGCTAGTGACAAGGCAAGTCGTTCACCTCCATTGCATTGCTGCGTGCGAATCGACTACAAAGCAATGTCACCATGACGACACATCAGATATTGATACAATTAACCTGTTTGTTTTCTATAAACAGCAGTGAGCGTTTGTTCAAATTACGATGATTACTGGTTCTGCAATACTGGTATCTTATTTGTGCTCAAGAGATACAAGCTCGTTGCCATGACGATGTTTGTTTTCAAATATCTAAAAGCACGACAGAGACCATATGTGATTGACATAATATTGGCACAATTTATTTAGCTAGGCACAGAGAAGGGACTTTCTGTCGTTTCTGTGTAAATAATGTGGTTTGCTTTGTGCTGTTGATAGAACAGTGTGTCCAAATATCCCGGTGTTGGAGAAACTCCAAAAAGCTTAGATTGGTCTGAAGACAGACATTGCTGACTTGACATTTGCGTGCAGAGGTCCAGTAGTTCACCATAAGTAAGCTGCCCGGCATTTCATACACAGGGGCAACGGCTCAAGCCATGACCAGCATAACAAGTGTGCGTGTTCTGGAAGTGAGGATGTTCCTACTACTAGCTTTTACTTTAAGACGGCAGTGATGAAAAGCAGGAAGATGGGACAGACGTTTTATATGTTGTAATCTCTAAAAAGTAACAGATTATTTAAAAGTAAGCTAAATGAATTTCAGTCGTGAAACTACAGGATAACAAAGTGATTTAGTTTTGTAACATAGCAGATTTGTTAACACACATGACTGGCAGATTCTTTGATGGATTGACATATAATAGCAAATTTGTTTACTAGCTTGCTTAGGGCATTGTACAAGCAGGGAAAGCAGAACTCGAGTGGAGAATCACCAGCGTTGCACAAGCGTAAACAACTGCTTGCTGCGTTTCTCCTAAAATCACAACATTTTCACATTAAAAACAATGTACAAATATTGTGGTGGTTTTCATTGTACGTATGTTCATGCTAAGGAATTAACGCTGAGAGTAACAGTAACAGATGTACATGGTAGGTTTAGTTGTTAGTATGGGCTGCTAGAATAATTATCTAGTCCAATTTTGTGTATGGTAAATATGTTTCCATAACATATGAATGTGAGTGAGTGACATTTATTTCAACCAAACACATTTTACATCATACATACAATGCATATATCAAAGAATACAAATTGTTAAGTGAATTATTTATGTCGCATGCATCTGATTAATAGTTTATGCAGTCAATAAACAGTCTGACTAGGTGCATTAATGCCTAGCCTGGCCAGAAGAAGACATAAGAAAATGTGATTACAGTTGACCATAATATTAGCTCTACGTTAAATTTATTTATTTGAATGGCCTAGCTGAAAGATGAGTGGCCGTCCAATATAAACTCGCCGAATAAGTCACGGGGAGGAAACAACGTGTCACGGAATTAGGCGATGTTGCTTTTACAGGTAATTTGTAGTGCCACCTGTTGGGAGTAAATGCAAACCACTAGTTCTCAATCAACCCGGTAGAAGGGGCGAGATCGTCTTTCAGGCCCTTGAGAAAGTCACGTAGGCCGCATAGTGCGTGTAAGTGTATTTCCCGAATCATGCCTTTCGAAATAGTTTCATTTGATCCAACTACGCAACAGGATATTCGTATGTTATTGTCAAAACGTTTGTATGTGTTTGCCGATTGTGTCATTATACGAGTGACAGGCGCTATGAATGGAATATCTCTTTTATCGCCCAGTCAAAGCGCCTGCAGATCCGTAATAAAATATACACATCGTCACCGGTGGCGATAATCATCTGATAAGGCCTTAATATTAGCGAGTGGTAATGTCAACTGGAAATATTGTAAGTTGCAATAGTTGCAAGATCATTCATTACAGTTTAGTTAGACTGAGTCTGAATAGGCCAAATATATTATGTTAATTCCGATAATTGTGAAAAGAAAATTTTCAAATGGAATAGCGCGCCTGTACAATTTTTAAATTAATATTTATGAGCCCTTTTTTGCTTTAGCTTTTATTTTAGTGGCTTTCTATAGATAAAACATTACTGCAGTTGTCATTATAAAAATGATTGGCGATACCTTATTTTCTTAACTTTAACAACCTCTTACACCCACCAAACTTATATCGCTTATATATACACTACTAAACTTATATCGCTTATATATACACCACTAACACCAGACAAGTACATTGCTAAAACCTGAGTAGTGAGTACAAGTACGAGTACATCTTCTTAGGTACGAATACACTTTTTAAAATATTAAATAATACTGTACTTTAACATTATTTATTAATCTAATTTATATTATAACTCATCCCTTTGGAATTAGGTGGTACCTAAATGGCTAAGCACCGTTGACATTCTACTAGTTATATACCTCAACTCTTGCAACAACAAAGTTCATCAAGCAATATTCCAATTAACTTAATCTGACAATGTAGTAGATCTCTCTGCAATATGGGCATGTGGTATCACTGTCTTGATATATCTAAGAGTAGCATTGAGTCACCTACTAACTAGGAACATGTAAACCAATCATAAAGTATGTTTGACATTTGAGAAAACATTTTCCAATCTATTTGAGATACAAATGAGTTGGCAATCAGCCAGATAACCTTAGCCCAGGGTCGATCCCTATCTCATAATTCTCATTTCAAGGGGAAAATGGGATGTGTCTCTGCTGAGTACCTTGTTTGTTCTGTGCTGGACTACCCTGTTATAACATCTACCCAAGATGCCTTATCTTCTATTTTGCATAACTCATGGCATTGTTGCTAGCTGTTCTTACATGCTGACTGGTCCTGATAGCCTGTGTTCATCAGAAGCCCCCTCAGTCCTCCGGACTCCCCCTGGCTTGGGAGCACTTCTGCACTCTGCTGCCCATCAATTTATCTGCCTATACTGCATGTTGCTCATGGACTCATTTTATGATGAACAGTTTCCTGTTCATTCAGATTTATCTTCCTTAAACACTGCCTTTTTATGAGTGTGTACATACTTGGAATTAGCAGCTCCTATGTTCAAAGCATTCTATCCAGAATATCTGTTATTTGTTAACAAAGTTGAGTTATCATTAATCATAGAAATGCTTATCAAAGATTGAGTGTACTGAATGTAATGATAGAAAGGTGGAATTCTATCTGAAATAACAAAGAATTTAATGTCTGTAACATTTAAATATTTCAGGAGTGTCATTTTATAGCTATATAGTGTAAATAAATATAATGTTCCCTGTATATAATATTATTAAGAAAGTACTCAGATGTACTCATAATAATGTACTCGTAAAATATGAGTACAATGAGTATTCCATAACATCTGAGAACACAACATGTTTCTGGACATTTTAGGAAGGACCTGAAAACTGTTTTATCTAAACAGGACTTTACTTGATTGTTTACATAACTTTGTGCAATGTGAACTTTTTACATGCTGATCTGTTGTAACACATATACACTGTGTTGTAATATAATTTTTATATTTGTATTTTTCCCACTGACAGCACCATTGTAAGTACCTCTGAATCTACTACGTAGAGATATGTGGCATTTTAAAATTGATTAATAAATAAATTCTGGTTTTGTTCAAATCCTAAGCTACCGTAAACAACCAGTAACCCTAAACTATATTACCTTAATCACAGAGCTGTGCCTAGCCACTGCCGATGATGTCCAGTTGCCAGCGAGTTATGCATGAGTTTGTTAGAAATTATTTTATTTTGTAACCCAGTGTGTGTACAAAACTGTACACGTATACAATATAAGTGAGGAGAAATTTGGCATCTATAGGTTATCGTTTTCATAGTTAGTCAAAAAGTAAAACATTGCCTTTACTTTTATTTTTGTCATAAATAAAATCTTCGGAAACAAGAATCGTAACATAACATGATTGAATCCACGAACAAACCATATATTATACACCCTTTTTATCATTTGACAGAGCTGCTGAGAAACTGGTTATTTGGTGACTAGGTAAATTTACCAATTATGTTTACAGATTTGTAGATGAATGCAGACAAACTACCGTTGTATTTAAACAAAGATGTCTGTTATCCTCGTCACTGGCATCTGTCGACGTCATCTCAGCTCTATCGCCCGTAAGGCGCAGACGCGGGCTTTGATTGACCGAGTACTGCGGGTTGATCATGCGGGCGAGATCGGAGCTGTGAGGATCTACCAGGGTCAGTTGGCTGTGCTTGGGCGAACACAGGTCGGACCTGTCATTGATGTGAGTTGGGCTGGTTGATTTTTATCAGAAAGATATTTGTCTGATAAAATGTGATTCTAAATATATGATTCTGGACAGTACATGTTGCGAAGGATGAGGGGATGTGTTGATATATTATATACGTTATGATAATCTTTTACATCACTTCATTTCACAAACTTGTATGTACGAGATATTAATATGCTTTAGGACATTTTTATTGTAAAATAAGTTGCACCAGCATGATATTTTTAAATAATTAAGTACAAAATAAAACTAGTTGAGTCAGCACTGTGAATGAGTGACATATCTGGTCAATTCTTCATTATTATTCTCTCAAATACTCAGTTGTTGAATGGTATCATGAAATTGTTATCATGTCAGTGATGATGACATCTATTCCATGTGTCTCGGCAGCATCTACTGGATCAAGAGAGGGTCCATGCAGCCAAGTTTGAGGAACTCATTCCTAAGTATCGTGCCAGACCAACGGTGCTTCTCCCAGTGTGGAATGTGGCTGGGTTCCTTCTTGGTACGTATACAGAAAGCTCAGCATTCCATGCAAGAATAAGGACCGAGTGGAGGAGTTGAGGACTGAGATGAGGACTGAGTGGAGGAGTTGAAGCCTGAGATGAGGACTGAGTGGAGGAGTTGAAGCCTGAGATGAGGACTGAGTGGAGGAGTTGAAGCCTGAGATGAGGACTGAGTGGAGGAATTGAGGACTGAGTGGAGGAGTTGAAGCCTGAGATGAGGACTGAGTGGAGGAGTTGAGGACAGAGTGGAGGAGTTGAGGACTGAGTGGAGGAGTAGAGGACTGAGTGGAGGAGTTGAGGACAGAGTGGAGGAGTTGAGGACTGAGTGGAGGAGTTGAGGACTGAGTGGAGGAGTTGAGGACAGAGTGGAGGAGTTGAGTACTGAGTGGAGGAGTAGAGGACTGAGTGGAGGAGTTGAAGCCTGAGATGAGGACTGAGTGGAGGAGTAGAGGACTGAGTGGAGGAGTTGAGGACAGAGTTGAGGACTGAGTGGAGGAGTAGAGGACTGAGTGGAGGAGTTGAGGACAGAGTGGAGGAGTAGAGGACTGAGTGGAGGAGTTGAGGACTGGGTGGAGGAGTAGATGACTGAGTGGAGTAGTTGATGACCGAGTGGAGGAGTTGAGGATTGAGTGGAGCATGTTTTGTTGGCAGGAGCTGGCAGTGCTCTGCTGGGCAAGGAGGCAGCCATGGCATGCACGGTGGCAGTGGAGACAGCCATTGGTGAACATTATGATGGGTAAGGCTTTCTAACAGATCTGTGTGAACTCTACACACAAACACAGTTGTTCATTGACCACATCGTCTAGCTTTTTTCAGTGTACTTTCTGTAAGATACAGTTCTAGATTTTCACATGTAAGGTAAAGGATGTTATTTGGTATTTTTGTTTGAAGTCATGATTTAAAACCAATATTATTATACTCAACTTTGGCGAAATCAAGCCACATGTTTCTGTTATTCTCGAACATTTCCCATTTCAATGGGGGAAAGTGGACCAAAACAGAGAGGAGCCATTCTTAACATGCATACCAGTTATAGTTGGTTCATTACTTAAAATATGAAAAACGTTACTGTCACAAAAAGGTAAGGTTTTAGATACATTGGACTTGATGAAGAAACTTGTTGCTACTGGGCTGTTGTAGACAGCTGAGGACCCTGATGGCTGACGGCCCAGATGGGGCAGACAGACACAAGGAAATCATCCAGGTAACAGACACACAACACTTGGTGCTGCTGCAACTGATAGTGAGGTGCCAGCTCCTAGGTTTTATAAAAAAAAATCATTTAATATTACGTTCTTATGGCCACAACATGCATGTTGAAGGTTTACTGTTTGCCATTTTGCGTTAAGTTACGTTATTAAGCTCAGAGCGATGTTTGCAAATTGAAAGATTCCGCCTGCAACATGTTCAAATGGTAAACAAAAACAAAATTGATTGGCAATGCCGAAGCGAGTAGATTTAACCGCAATACCCTTTGATGTTTAACTTTCCCACATTCTAGACAGCAGCCTTCCCATTACAATAATTATTGCTCAGCCATTTCCCGGGCTGAGGTGCTGGCAACCTCCCTTTAGGTGAAACTTACTGCTGTCACTCAGGCTTTGTCAGACACAGGTTCTCTCTCGTGTAAATTAGCAGCCATTAAAATTATGTATTGCTCTTGATACTAGAATTGATCTTTGGTGGTAGAATTGCCAATTACTTTGCAATTATGTTCGTATTGTATAAAATCCGATTCTGAACAAGTAAACGTATGATTATGGTCACCGAGCAGCTTAATTATGGAAGACCCTGGAAGAACACTTTAGTTCCTCATTCAAGGCAACAGCATCAGCAGACTCACTGCTAATGACGACCAGTCCTGGTGGATTATCAATAATGGAACAGACAAGACAAGCAATCCTAAGAACTAGATGTACTATATAAGAGAAAACACACACATTTTTAAACCACTTTCTATGTGTGAATCTGGCATAAATTTTTTCAGTCTGTTACTTGCTATTTTTGCAGGTGATAAAGAAATTTCGTGATGAAGAACTGGACCACCTGGAGACTGGGCTAGAGCATGATGCTGAGAAGGTAACTTGATCACTTCATCAAACTAAATTAAACTGCTATGGAGCTTGTCTAAGGGTTTATTTTTATGGCATGTGTCCAGAGAATTGGGAGTATAATGTTCTGCTTAGATTGCTGTTACACCATTCAACCTCAGAGTAGAGTAAAAGTCAATTGGATACACTGTGTATGTATCGTCACTTTACTGCACTACAGTAATAATAAATGTTTACATTCTAGGCACCGCTGTACGATGTCATGAATAAAACCATACAGGCTGGATGTAAAGTAGCGATCTGGCTCGCAGAGAGAGTATGACAGCGGAGACGAACGCGACACGATGTCGAATGTGATTGGTTGATATCTACGTGGACTGGACTATACACTGAGATACTTCTCAAGTTGTTGGAATGTCCCCGGTGTATTGTGTGCCAAGTCACCAGACTGAGTGGTAGCAGGTGGTGTATACAGCAGATGAGGACTGGAGGATGAACAGCTGGCACCAGGTGCTGTTTTGTGCACACAGGTGAATTTTACGGAAACCAAACTGCCACGTGGCGAACAGAAAGTTTGTTTATGTTTTTAGATTCATTGTGGTTTGACATTAAACTGATGTATATGATGTTACATATGTTATGGAGCGATGTATTGTGAATTTAGTCTGGATAGAAATATCTGGTTGGCAAAGAAACCGAATGTTGTGGTTCTGTCACAGTGATTATTTTGATTCGGATACCTAAAACCAAACCGGTCTTCAGCTGTCCGTACATAACATACAATACATAAAAATTATTATTTTTAGTGTAAAAATAGACAGCGCTGTGTACTGTGTGTATTTAGCACTGTGGGCACGTTAGGTGACAAAAACATACAGTACATACATTAATTCCGTACGTAAAATAATTATTTTTGTAAATGGTATTTGAATATATTGTGGCATGTGCAGCGTCAGGTTAACTGGCATTTGCATGTGTACTGCAATTCCAACAGATCAGTACTGAACGTGTATATATATTATATACATATATATCGTGCAATGAAAGGAAACTCCATGCACAAGATACCACAGTTGGAATTATTGTATTTGTCAGTTGACAAATGTTCATTTTCTCACCAAAGCATGGATTTCTAACTGTTGAAGACATTGGCATTGTTTGCGATTTTTGTTTCTTCAGTGGAAACAGTTTCTATTTGTTTGTGAAATCCTTGAATGAGCCGTCAACGGGAGAGCAGACAATTATGTTTATTGTATACATACATAATTGTTCATTGTATACATTTTTACATAAGATGCTTATATTAAACACTAAATCAACAAAGTCAGGAAGCTAAGTGTGCGTCTTAGTGTAATGCAGTTTATGTGCTTTTAATCAACCTAGTTCAAAAACATCACTTAACATGAATTAATAAAATAAATACCTGATTAGAAGTACTCATTCGTAAATCAAATTGAACTTAGAAATAGTACACATCATGTATAGAATAATTAAAGTACCCATCACCATTTAAAATAACAGACAGTACCAAGCTGAAGGAATAGTTCCATATCAGTGATCTGTATACACAGTACACAACAGAGAAATACTCAACACAGAAAACAAACGATAAGTATTTAAAACATTACTAGTTTGTATTGCTTAGTTTAGCCTGTAAAGCAATGTGTTGTTCTACCATTTGCGTGTATTGAAAAAGCCAATACTGACAGAAACGTATTTATGGTTCTGCCAAGTCAACCAGGAGTTTCGCCAGTGTTAAAAAGTGGTCACTGTAGTGCCACGTTCCAGTGGTCAATATGGAGTGCCGTGTTCTTCGACATATCTGACCTCCTTAGCTTCCTTCTGCTTGTTCCGTTCCTCGTAGGTCAACCTGAAGACATAATCTTGTCATAAGCATGCACCCCTTTCATGATTCTGGCCCCATTAAAAGTCATATTTTGCCCACACAAAAAGTTCTAATAACTCTAAAAATATGCATGATTATTTTGATTCGGATACCTAAAACCAAACCGCTCTTCAGCTGTCCATACATAACACACAATACACAGAAGTAATTATTAGACCTTGGCATTGTTATGCAATACAATGATAACCCCAAAAGTCACAAGTTTGATTAAACATTAAAAGACTGACATTAAACAAGTGCTGGGATGGAAATGCACAAAGGGCATAATCGGGACGTTAGTTGGGGAAACCTTGCCGGGATCGGCAACATTCTCAATGTTATTTACACGACACCAGGCGACTGTGCTGCACTAGATTATGCTAAAACCACAACTCATGTCACGCTAGAGCAACAAGTCCAAACTGGGCATCCTCAGGAGTTTCTGTAAAATGGCAAATTTAAAGACTTTAAGCCATGTACTCTTATATGATATTTAAATATTTTGGCAGCATCATCATTTGAAAGAGCATCAACCATTTGTTATTAAATGGCAGAATAAATTTTATCCCAGGAGATGGCCTTTAAAGTCTAATACAAGAATCACTAGCAAAATGACACCACACACACACCCACACACCCACACATACGCACACACGACACATAACACACACACACACACCACACGCACCACACACACATGCACACACCAAACACATGCACACACACCACACACATACATGCACACACCACACATGCACACACTACATACACACACCCACACCACACACACACCACATACATACATACACGCACATACCACACGCACACCACGCACACACACCACACACGCACACACTTTTATAATTATACACTGTTTACAAACATGATAATGAATTGTTTGCAACTGTTGTGAGGTTTCTATAAAACCTAAGACTAATCAGTTGAGAGGATATGTTAATCAGTTGAGAGGATATGTAGCCCGATATGATCAAAGAAAAGTAATTACGAAAAGTGTAACGTCTTGTAAGAACCTTTTATCCATGGAATAGTTAAAATTAGTTTTTTGGTTCATGGAGTTTTAGACAAGTCCCTGAAAGTTTATCACCCAAAAATGTAGGCAGTCTAGGAGGACGATATCAAGACAGGAAAGCAAGTAGCTGCTGGTCCTAAAATAATTTTTTTGAGATATGATTTCCCATTTAGATATTCTATGTATTTCCAAGTTACATGTGTCACAATTCTGATTACAGTTGAATGTACAGCACACACTGTTCTCACTCACATAAAACTAGCAACAACTGAAAACCTATCAGTTGATGTAAAACAATAATATTTATGACAAGAATTACTATTAAAAGCATTTCACCTAGCCAACTTGTGCAGGTATTAAAGTATGCAGTGAGATGTTCAATAAGTATCTATACTCGCCTGTTCTTGATGATGCGATTCAGGATGTGTTCTGACCGCAGCGCACACCCACTCGTTATCATCTTGAACTTCTTCATCCTCTTTGGAGTCTGCAAAAATTGTTTTTCATGAAGGCAGGTGGTAGAGCTTATTCTGCACATAATGTTACACAAACAGTGTCCATTTTACAGTAACAGAAATTATTTTCCGCTGTCCTACACCATAACTGCAATATGGCTGTACTACAGAGGTGGCCATAATGCAAAGTTCAACCTGGTGGTGAACCCACAGACTACTCCTTACCGCAAACGGATCGGAACCATCTGGGTTCAACTCGATGGGTGTTGATCCATGCACCACTAGGTGGACGTTGTAGAAGTTCATGATTTCCTCCGTGACATTGTAGGGGGCGCCAATCAACACCTCGTCCACGTACTGCAACAAACACATACCCATGTGAACTGCCCCTTGTGCTCAAGATACGACTAGACTGCTGGGCACCGTAAACACTTGTCTTAACATTGAGGACACTGACCACTCGTACACTGACCACTCGTACACTGAACACTCATACACTGACCACTCGTACACTGACCACTCGTACACTGACCACTCGTACACTGACCACTCGAACACTGACCACTCATACACTGACCACTCATACACTGACCACTCATACTGATATTGACTTTTATGACTGAGTTTTGTGAACATTCACCTTGATATATTATGTGCAGTGAATACATCTGCACACTAACTAAGTACAGTGAAGATTCATGTTTACACTAACTATGTCAAACATTCACCTTTATAGGCTGAATTATCACATTATGTTCAAGATTTATATCAAGCTCTCTCATCTACACAACCAGCGTATCTGAACTCGATGCTCACTCCAGCAAAACATTCCAGACAGCTGCAATCAACCAGTAGTAACCTTCTTTACACTCCTCGAGTAAAGAGAAAGCTGGACCCAACTGTGTGAATTCACTTCCTGCCAGAGTTAAATTAGAAGGAAATATAGTTTAATTTCGCCAGCACTTAAAAAACCTATCTCTTTAATGTTGCCTGTCCTTAGTTTCCTTGCACCTTCATCCATTCGTTGACAACTCACACATTGTTTACAATAACAAGATTGCTTAATCCAGTGGTTTTGTTACACCACTGTGCTTGATTTTTGAGGATACTGGCGC
Organism: Ridgeia piscesae; assembly: GCA_025642075.2. Classification (NCBI taxonomy): domain Eukaryota; kingdom Metazoa; phylum Annelida; class Polychaeta; order Sabellida; family Siboglinidae; genus Ridgeia; species Ridgeia piscesae. Next base: position 495,486 of record JAODUO010000119.1, read on the forward strand.
ATAATGTCATTATTATTATAACTCACCTATATATGAACTTGAAAATAATGCACTATCGCATTGTTTTCAAGGTTTATATAATAGTCTATCAAGCCCTCTCATCTACACAACCGGCATATCTGAATTCGATGCTTGCGCCAGCAAGAAATTCCAGACAGCTATGATCAATCAATAGTAACTCTCTTTACATTCCTCGGGTGAAAAACGAAAGTTGGAACCTGAGCTTTCTCTGTTGCCAAACCAACTCTGTAGAATTCGCTTTCTGCCAATGTTAAATTAGAAGGAAATATATTTTCATTCCGCTGGCGTTTAAAAACCAATCTCTTAAAAGCTACATATCCTCCTTTAATTCCTAGCACCTTCATCCATCCGTCGACACCTTGCGCTTTGTTATACGATTACGAGATTGCTTAATCCCTTGGTTTTGGCATAAGAAGTCATCATTATTAAATATGGTGAGCACTTGTCTTTACACTAACTAGGGCAAATACTCATGTTGATACTAAGTACAGTTACTACTCACCCTTATACTGAGTACAGTGAGCACGCGTTCATGCAGATTCATGATGGGGTAGTTCTCCCCTTTGTACTTGTTCGCCACCTAGAGGGAACAAGAACAAGAATTTTATTTATGACCTACTAAGTACTGATAATAATTATGAATACAATTCAATAAACTAATAAGCAAATACATTTCCACATATAAAATTTATATTGTATATTTACAATTAAAATTTAATAATAGTAAGTATAATGGTAGTTGTTTCATGTATTTAAGTAAACTATTATGCAAACTACAGATGTTTAAAGTAACACATTTCATGAAATGTTCTGACGGTTTGCTAATATGTGTAATTTTGCATATAAACCACACATTTTTTTCCCTGGTCATAATCACTAATTGAAGTGCAAGTTTGCCTGTTTCATGTATGTAGATGAAATATTAAGGAAACTGCAATTTTATGAAATTTCAAATTAAAAAACATTTTCCAATAATTTTCTGACAGATTTGATATTGCCAATAAATCTTTAGAATTGCTTTCATTTTTTCTTCTGATAATAGTAATTAATTAAAATGCAATAGTGCTGCCTTCAAGTACATAGATTAAATATTAATGAAACTGCAATTTTATATAACAATTTGTTTTCTTCTGAAAATGGTAAACTATGATGGAGGCCAATACATACCTATTTTTTAATTCAATTAATATATAATGTATTATAATTACAAATATTTTCAAAACTAAATACTAATTCATGTAAAACTGTTGTAAAAGAATACCCTAGTAACGACATACACAATAATATAATTATGTAAACATTAATGATAAATTATCATCAATTTTTTTAATTTGTTAATTTAATGTAGTCAAACCAACACACAAAAGTACAAATAGTATGCTAAAGAAAGGAAAATAATACTATAATACCAATAAACAAAGTAATATAAATTAGCTACATTAAACGTGGCAGTAATTAATTAGTTTACACAGTTACATGTGCATGCATAAGTACTTGGTAACTATTAATAATAGTATTAATCAAAGACACCTGTTATCGATCACGTCGATATCAGAGTGCTTTGTGTACCACATGCAAATCGGTCTGACCTCCCTATGAATGTATATGCCTTTTATTTTAAAATCAGTATTGTAATTAATATAAACAAACTTTCAATCCACTCAGCCGCTCAAGGAAATCGTGGAATGGGTAATTAGATTGGGATTTCACACAACTGTTGTTTGATGTGAGTTGAGGATGTTTGTGTATCAAAACATTTTGTGGTTCCCGAAACAAGACCGGCGAAGGAGTACCTAGGTAATCAAAGTGTCAGATAAAATATCATAAAACATTTAGCAAAGTAAATTACAAAAAAATATAAATGGAATATACAACCTGAAAAGTGAAATTATAACTATTCAAAATATATAAACTAGATAAATAGAAATGAAAAAATAATTAACAGTTCATTGCAAATAATTTTTATATGTGACAAGGAATGGTCGGTTGCTGCCCCTCACTTCACCACCCTGGCACGTGAGAATGGCTGTGTGTTGTGAGAACTGACCGGGTCTGTGTGGATGCCCACGAGGAGGTAGTCTCCCTCTTTCATTGCCTTCTCCAGGAACTTGAGGTGACCCACATGTGCCGACAGTCAAGGAAGGAACCTCCCACGCATTCAGTTCTACACGCATTCCATCAATGGCGCTTTATTTGTGCACGTAAACTAATAAGAATAACGGCACAAGATTGATGTTTTGTAAGTGTGGGTACATAATTATTATAACATATCCTGAAACTCTCAATGTTGACAGCTAAGATATAGGAAATTATTTACTTTTTTCACAGAAATTACTTGTTTCTAGACGAGTTGTTTTGAGGATATATTTTTATATATGTAAAATAGTGATTGATGCAAGTACATTAAACAACTCTGAAATAGTTTATCTATAGAATAAACATTCCGATTAGTTTATTATATAAAAAGGCTAATTGCCTCTAAAAAAATAACACCATATCTAATCTTCTGGACTGCTCAAAGTGCTTTACACTTTACATTTTTGGCAGACCTATTCAATCAAACACCGTCTCAACTTCTTTGGGAAGCACATATATATATATATATATATATATATATATATATATATAAGATATATATTATATGTTATTAAATTAATATTTTAATAAGTGTAATAATTACAAGTACAGTATTTTTAATCTGGTCAAGGTGTCTACAATACAAATGATATGTTGGTAGAGTAATGCGATGGTACACTGCCACACATCCACTGACTAGTCAGGTGCCATCTGCCAGACTGAGAACATGGAAGAGCAGGAGACAGTACACACTGAGTTCAATGGAGCAGGAGACAGTACACACTGAGTCCAATGGAGCAGGATACAGTACACACTGAGTCCAATGGAGCAGGAGACAGTAACATGAGTCCAATGGAGCAGGAGACAGTACACACAGTCAATGGAGCAGGAACAGACACCTGAGTCCAATGGAGCAGGAGACAGTACACACTGAGTCCAATGGAGCAGGAGACAGTACACACTGAGTCCAATGGAGCAGGAGACAGTACACGCTTCAATGGAGCAGGAGACAGTACACACTGAGTCCAATGGAGCAGGAGACAGTACACATTGAGTCCAATGGAGCAGGAGACAGTACACACTGAGTCCAATGGAGCAGGAGACAGTACACACCAAGTTCAATGGAGCAGGAGACAGTACACACTGAGTCCAATGGAGCAGGAGACAGTACACACTGAGTCCAATGGAGCAGGAGACAGTACACACTGAGTCCAATGGAGCAGGAGACAGTACACACTGAGTCCAATGGAGCAGGAGACAGTACACACCGAGTCCAATGGAGCAGGAGACAGTACACACCGAGTCCAATGGAGCAGGAGACAGTACACACTGAGTCCAATGGAGCAGGATACAGAACACACTGAGTCCAATGGAGCAGGAGACAGTACACACTGAGTCCAATGGAGCAGGAGACAGTACACACTGAGTTCAATGAGCAGGAGACAGTACACACTGAGTCCAATGGAGCAGGAGACAGTACACACTGAGTCCAATGGAGCAGGAGACAGTACACACTGAGTCCAATGGAGCAGGAGACAGTACACACCGAGTCCAATGGAGCAGGAGACAGTACACACTGAGTCCAATGGAGCAGGAGACAGTACACACTGAGTTCAATGCAGCAGGAGACAGTACACACTGAGTCCAATGGAGCAGGAGACAGTACACACTGAGTCCAATGGAGCAGGAGACAGTACACACTGAGTCCAATGGAGCAGGAGACAGTACACACCGAGTCCAATGGAGCAGGAGACAGTACACACTGAGTTCAATGGAGCAGGAGACAGTACACACTGAGTCCAATGGAGCAGGAGACAGTACACACCAAGTTCAATGGAGCAGGAGACAGTACACACTGAGTCCAATGGAGCAGGAGACAGTACACACTGAGTCCAATGGAGCAGGAGACAGTACACACTGAGTCCAATGGAGCAGGAGACAGTACACACCGAGTCCAACAGAAGCTGATGTCACTTGAAAGAAGTAACGTATTTACGAAAGTCAAGGCAGCGATCAACTGACACAAGGGGTCTTATAAACTTTCTTTTGCATACGATAATGCAATTTAACAACAGTGAATTAGCTCGATGGAACCACCTTAATAGAACTAAAATTTTTGTCAGGTACAAACTCATTTGTAGAATGTTTTTCTAGATTTCTAGTGACCAGAGTTAAAAGAGGATATGGAAGAGGTCAAAGGCCCCAGTGACATAGATCACTTTGTCTCCTGGGTTCGGTTCTCGGCCGCTTGAGAACTCGGCAATACTTTTTGTGCTGGGGAAGAACCCTGAGACGTCACAGTCATTGGGTTTCGGGCAGCCCGATCCTGCAACAGCAAATCGTCCACGTCTGGTTATTTCCATTATTTCACGAACGAAAGTTCTGTGTTGATTCAAAGCACCACCAATATGCGATGCAGAACTTACGATTTGGAGCGAGCAAAAATGGCTTTCAGAAGTGCTGCCAATGGCCACTGCACTTTGACGTGATCCGGCTGTCGAGAAATCAACCACTGTTCTGTCTGGATCAGATATCTACAAGAGTATCAGTGTGCATTAATACGTGTGCCTCCACTAGTAGGTGACCAAACCACCGCCCACTCACTCATCGCACTACATGTTTGAAGGACTTTATTAAGAATTTTTGTATCCCTTTTGCAATGCACAAATAGATAAAAATAAAACCATTTTTATAGCGCCATAAATCCAGGTTACCCTGTTCAAAGGCGCTGTTACAAAAACATAAAAATAACACTAAACAAATCCAAGATTATACAAACTTAGCATCAAATGGCCAACTATGTTATCAGTAATAAATAAACTTATATTTAAAAAAAACGTTTAAAAGAAGTATAAATTTAAGATAATAAAATGGCTCAGAGTAAACAAAGTAAGTAATAAATAAATTACAAAAATTAAAAACAAATCAAATCGAGCGAAAACATTAAATGAAAGTCAGCATTCAGTAATAAATAAATAATAATAATAATACATTTATTTGGTATAGTGCCACATCCATAATCATTCGTGGCGCTTCACAACATATTATCATTTAAAATACATAAAAATGATATATGTATATACCTGGTAATAATACAAATACTAGTGTTTTAAAATAAATGTTAAAAATATAAGTATACCATGGTAGGTATATAAATAAAAAAATTAATACAGTATTAAATAGCGTAGCACTTTTAAATAAATAAATAAATTATGTATTAGTCATGAAAATACATAATAATCAGTCTAGTATAATTACATTACGATGATACTGATAATTAACGGTACAGATATAATTATTATTAGTAATAAATAGTTTAGTATATGTTAAAACTGTTAATAATAATTACATAACTATAATGCCAATAAATAAGCGTATAATTATATATTGATAATAGTAACAAATAATTTAGTAAAATAATAATAATGTTCATGTTAAATTACACTAATATGCAATACGAAAGAAATGTGGTTTCAGAAGACGTTTGATGCTGGTGAGATTGTCACAAGTCTTAATGACCGTTGGTAAATTGTTCCATAGGGACGCAGCAGCGACAGCGAACGAGCAGTCACCAGCTTTGGTACGGGTACGCTTCACTTGTAACATGTTATTGTTTGCAGAGCGCAGTGTTCTTGTCGGTTGATACGGGCACACGAGTTCACATAAATACACTGGCGCTTCGTTGTAAGTGAATACAAGTAGCTTGAAATCAACTCTGCACACAATGGGCAGCCAATGAAGTTCGCATAACAAGGGTGTGGCACTGTCGCTACGCGGGCTACGCATAATCACCTGGAAGCTGTGTTATTTACTCGCTGTAGACGGGCGATGTTAAATGTAGACGTGCTGTATAAGAACGCGTTACAGTAGTCAAGCCGTGATGTGATAATGGTCTGGGAAGAAAGCGGCTAATTTGATTAATGTTGCGCAGGTAGAAAGAACAAGCACTGATCATTTGCAACACTTGCTTCTTCATGTCAAGGTGCCTATCAATGAAAACACCAAGTAACTGAACACAACGCGAAGCCATAATTGTAACCACACCAATGCGAATCATACTTTTGTCAATGATTAAAGTAATAGATAGATATATAATTAATTTTGTTTACTATCCAGTTGCTGTCTTGCACTCACCATGAAGGAAACAAAGCCGAGTGAACCAAGATCACTGCACCAATTTCATTCATTGGAAACCAGGCCTTTTGGCAAGCAACCATCACAAATGACAATCTCAACAACTTTTAACTGTAGCAACGAGTATAGTAGTGTGGAGGTTTTCTAAACTAGCATGGGAACGTACATAATATGTGACAGCTATGCAATAAAATGATAGCTATGCAAAGACACGGCCAAGAGATGGGTTTATGAAATATTGTAACTATTTCAACATACAGAGACTACATGACGGGAACATACTTGGGCAATATCCTGGATGCGGGCTTTGTCGAACATCTTCTCCTCCGCCTGGTGGTGTGTCTTAGTCGCCAACAACATCCTGAATAGAAGTTTATTTCAATGTAGTTGTAACACTTCTATAGCGCATGTATCTCTGAAAATTCAAGCTAAGAGGCACAACAAACAAAATCATTTACTGTAATCATAAACAAGGACAGACAAACGTCGTCATTGGAGCACGGAACTGTCAAGACTTTATGGTGAAGAAGCAATAAATTACAGTAATAACAAACCCAAGACTACACTGTGGCATGCGTTTTACACTGAATGAAAATGCCGTATGTTTTTCCATAAATAGTTTATACACCAAGCAAGGTGTGGCAAAAACATATGCAGAACATACTGAAAAATGTGACGATGAAGGCCTTTAAAAGGGTGATGGAGGGGGTAAATAATTACCTGAATAGTATGACACTATTTTTTACAGTATTATATGATTCAGACTGGAAAAAAAATCATTCTTTTAATAGTCGTTAACATAAAAGTGTCACAGGGATGACTGGACGTACATTGATGCAGGAGAGCTTTACTATTGTAATGTCTACTGTTTTATTCCGACGCATCTATGCAAGCATTAAGCTAGAATAGATACAAGTAATATCATAGTAATAAATAATCATAATAATAATATACTTCTAGAGAGCTGTATATCTGGAATATACTTCCACTCAGAGGCACATAAAATACAACATTTGTAAAAACATAAATATATAAAATGTACGTAATAAATTAAGCCTATGCAATAAAAACAAAATGTTAAATGATAATAATAATAAACAGATAAATAAATAAAGTGTCTAAAAAATCCTTAAAAAGATGCGTTTTTAAATTAGACAAAAAGTTGAAGTGAGTCAACTTACAGATTGATACAGTGATAACAAAGTGACTGACACTCACAGGGAAGACAAGAGAGAGTAAACAATTTTATGTCCTGTGGTCTCACCTGCCCACAAGGTCCGTTGTGGAGACACCTCTGGTCCGTGGAATCACTCTAAAATGTAACATTTCTTGTACAATATCAACGCATCTTCTTTCACTAAAATACTACAAACTAACATTGCACGTAGACTGGAAATTCCTTCTCCACGTGATATCATAACAAACAGTGGCATCAATAACAACTATATTGATGCTATCAATTTGTCATTAGATATGGTGACCTTATCACGTTTTAGTCTGATTTATATTGGGTCTTCATAACAACGTACTCTACCATATCCACAGCTAATAGCTTTAGATAAAATGACAATACATTATATGAATATATAAATATATATATATTATGTGTTATATATATATATATATATATATATATATATATATCATATATGTGTGTATAATGATAAGAACGCGTAGAATAAGTGTATATATATATATATATATATTTATATATATATATATATATATATATATATTCATATATGTATGTATTCAGATAGTCAAACTTTGTTTCATGGTCACCTTGGTAATACAACCACCTCACTATTAAGGTCACATCGCTAATACAACCACCACACAATTAAGATCCCGTGGATTAATTCCTTAACAGCGAAGTATGAAAGGATTTTGGTATATGAAGTTACCCACCAATAGGGTTACTTGGACAGCGAGGTCACTAGTCTCAAGTGAGGTTCAACAATACATTAGTTTGAGATATTCTTTTGTATCTTACTTGTAAAGTCCTGCGTCTGCGATGGCCTGGTATGAAAACTTGCCTTCTGCATTGACACTGACGTCATCTAAGGACACAAACTTAACTCATTCAGTCCATCCTCCATCAAGTCTACGGACCAGTCACACAAAGTCAATCGCTGACCAACTCATCACAGTCCCTACCACTGCCACATATATCATATATAATTATATATTATCATTCATATATTTTATCATATTTATTTATCTGTCTTATAATATTGCCATATCGTTTCAGCGTATTTATTCCAATATTTGATCATAAATAAAAAAATTATTTTAGCTTTTGGAATGGCCGTCCACAATTCTATTTTATTGATGTACCTACCACTAACAGTCAGTGTTTACATACTTTATTGATACACCTACTACAAACAATCAGTATTTACATACTTTATTGATACAACTACTACTAACAATCAGTGTTTACATACTTTATTGATACACCTACTACAAACAATCACTGTTTACATACTTTATTGATACACCTACTACTAACAGTCACTGTTTACATACTTTATTGATACACCTACTACTAACAGTCACTGTTTACATACGTTATTGATACACCTACTACTAACAGTCAGTGTTTACATACTTTATTGATACACCTACTACAAACAATCACTGTTTACATACTTTATTGATACACCTACTACTAACAGTCACTGTTTACATACTTTATTGATACACATACTACTAACAGTCACTGTTTACATACGTTTATTGATACACCTACTACTAACAGCCACTGTTTACATACTTTATTGATACACATACTACTAACAGTCAGTGTTTACATATGTTATTGATACACCTACTACTAACAGTCACTGTTTACATACTTTATTGATACACCTACTACTAACAGTCAGTGTTTACATACTTTATTGATACACCTACTACTAACAGTCACTGTTTACATACTTTATTGATACACCTACTACTAACAGTCACTGTTTACATACTTTATTGATACACCTACTACTAACAGTCACTGTTTACATACTTTATTGATACACCTACTACTAACAGTCAGTGTTTACATACTTTATTGATACACCTACTACTAACAGTCAGTGTTTACATACTTTAATGATACACCTACCACTAACAGTCAGTGTTTACATACTTTAATGATACACCTACTATTAACAGTCATTGTTTACATACTTTATTGATACACCTACTACTAACAGTCAGTGTTTACATACTTTATTGATACACCTACTACTAACAGTCAGTGTTTACATACTTTATTGATACACCTACTTATAACAGTCACTGTTTACATAATTTATTGATACCCCTACTACTAACAGTCAGTGTTTACATACTTTATTGATACACCTACTACTAACAGTCACTGTTTACATACTTTATTGATACACCTAATACTAACAGTCACTGTTTATATACTTTATTGATATACCTACAGTCACATTGATTGACAAGTAGAAGTTATTAGCGATTTTGTGGGTTGCATTAAATTTGGTGATGACATAGAAAGTGTCTTTATTGATACACCTACTACTAACAGTCACTGTTTACATACTTTATTGATACACCTAATACTAACAGTCACTGTTTATATACTTTATTGATATACCTACAGTCACATTGATTGACAAGTAGAAGTTATTAGCGATTTTGTGGGTTGCATTAAATTTGGTGATGACATAGAAAGTGGTGATGACACTAGAAATGTATTTTGAAGTTTGTATACATAAACGTACCTCCATGAACGCATACATCACAGCTGTGTTTTTGGAGGAATTCTGGTGTGAGTCGGAATGGTGCATCTGTCACAATCTGAAGCACAGGTCAAAGGTCAAGGCAGTTTCTAACATATCTGCACCATTCCATGTCAGATGAACGAATCGTTTCGACTCGCTTATCCTGAAAATGTGAGCTTCATTTGATGATTTCCAAATTTTGGTGGATATCTAAACATTTTGTAAATTTTATCAGGTTTGTCAGGAAAAGCTAAAATAGCATTTTCAGAGGCTCACGAAAGTGAGTTTTTTTTTTAAATTCGGCGCATAAACCACATTGCATATGGGGAATCCAAACCTACAATTGTTTTTTAAGTGTCAGGTGAATAGAAAAGCAGCAGAGGACTGAAGCAATCTTTTAACAACATTGTAAAAATGGTGGATAAACACATTACTATGGGATGTCACATGGATGCAGGTTTGGGTGGATAAACAAATGGATTGACATGAAAACAGGCTTGTACACAACACAGACAAAAGGATGCATGGATTGAATAGATACAAGAAATGAATCCAGTTTACCTCATCTACCCATTTTACAGCCGCTATCAGTTGAATTCGTTCCTCCTCTGTGTAGACTGGGAGTGCTTTGTTTGTGGCTATGGCAGCTAGATAGGTAACAAGAATCAACAGGATTAAACTTAACAATATCACATTCGAATCAAAGTTTTCATTTTTCATTTCCAAATCGAGATGTTTCTTTTACCTGTTGAGTCTTTCGCTGGACTTTATCTATAAAATTCATCAGTACTAATGACGAGTGACGTCACTGTACACGTGGTGTAGCTTGTAATTGCTCTCTATTAATTGGTGTTTTGTCTTCCTAATCCACATGGCTTGGACATCATTCATTATTAGTACTGAGGAAGTCGACAAAAATCTCTACAGGTAAACAAAACATCTCGATTTAGATATGAAAATCAATTATTTTGATCTGAAAATGAACCACCCTGAGAGATGTTCAATAGTAATATTAATATCACATTCATTTTCTTGTATAGCTCAAACATGTCACATTCCAATGCTGCCCTCAGCAGCCATTCTTTTGATACTGTTAAGGTCATGAGACAATTCAATATGGCCTCTGCCATGGTCATCTAATATTTTAATATTTTACATTTACATATGTCAATAGTTATTTGTGTGACAGAAAGCAATTTGTCAAAATAGGTGAATGTTCATCAGATTTAATAAATATTACATGTAATTACATTACTGTTCATATTGTATATACCCCGTAAATAATTTTTGTAATGTGTCACAACTTCTCAAATATGTATTATTTGCAGATGACAAATATTTTGTATCTGATGCAGATGTTCATAGACTTAAACTATATGCATGGTTCAGTATAAACAAGTTTTCATTGAATGTACCTAAAACTAATTACATGGCTTTTGGTAACCATAGAATTAATTTTGATATCGATGTCAGAATTCGCAATTTAACTGGCAAAACAAATTCCTTGGAGTCTTGACAGATGAAACACTTATTTGGAAAGACCAAATCAATAATGTCAACACAAATCTGTCTAAAATACCCGGAGTGCTGTACAGGGTCGTATCTTAGGAACTACAGGCTTGCTGACTATATCACTCATTGTTCTTACCTGTATTGTCTTACTTCTGTGAAATTTGGGGAAATGCATGCACTACTAATGTGCACTGTATTACAGTGGTACCAAAACGTTATCAGTAACATATGTGGAGTTGAAAGACTTCAGAACGCAAACCCTTTATTTTATAGATACAGATTACTGAAATTTCATGAATTACTACCATTAAAAATGTGTTCTATATTGTACAAGACATTCAGCAATATACCAATACCTGTAAATGTTCAGTGCGAAGGAAAACATACATGTTTATCTCGAGCAAAGTGTCAATATGAATGTATCTGTACAAATATAATGTCCAGCATTGGAATGTGACGTGTTTCAGCTATACAAGAAAATAAATGTGATATTAATATTACTATTGAACATCTCTTAGGGTGGTTAATTTTCAGATCAAATAACTGGATTATGAAATATCCAAGTGAAAATTAGTGAATGTATGATTGTATTATAATGTACTACAGCTGTACATTTGAATGTAATTTCCATGTTTTATAAGTTTATATATTAATAATGTTTGTGCTGCACGCACTTAATGGGACATTGTATAATGTTTTTCTTATCTTTATACACAGAGATTTATCTTTGGTATAATCCTTTTTAACACAATAGGAATATTATGTATTAAAACATCAGTATCATGTATTGTTGTGTTGGAAAAAATAAACATTATTATTATTATTATATTTGCATTTAAGAATTTCAAAAACATAAATTACAAGACACTAACTTGTGTAGCGATATAGAAAATACTTCACTAAAATATGCACAGAGTGAAATAATAGAGAAACTTGCCGTCGGAGTGCAGTCCCGCCACCAAGTAGTCACCCAACTGTTTCGCCTGCAAGTACAGTTTTGGTTCACGTCACAAATGACTAATTATAAATGTATTTAGAGTCCCAAATAACTATTACCAAATTAGCATGTGTGTGTAAATGTATGGGTATGTTCAGTTCCAGTTAATTTAAAATGTACAAGTAACCAGCTTCCGACTGGGACGTTGTAACCAAAGAAACAATGGCTGAAGGTCTTCTGCTGTGTGTGCTGCAGAATTAACATAAATGAATTAATTATGTGTGTGATCCACCCAAAGCCAACAATGCAGTAGGATCGTGTCTTCGTCGCTACATTAAAAGTGACTACATTTGTTGTATTTAAGAGATGTTCAGTTAAATGTTTTCTCATTGCAACAAAAGTTGTATTATTAACCAAACAACAGTGGCTATAGCAATATGTAATGATATAATATAATGTAATAAATGAATCACCTGGCGTAAGGCATTGGCATGTCCGAAGTGAAACAGATCAAAGCTGAAAGAGAAACACATGTTCATATCCAGTAAAAACTCAAAATATAAAAGTATTAATGGTGTGTAAGCTGCTCCAAGATGATGTTACATGCATTTTAAAAAAGGTACATAAATACATATCCTTCTAGGTTCCAGCTTTCAGACTCGATGGAGCATATACAAAATGACAAATCAGCAAACCACCTGTTAACAATAACTACCCTGATTGATTCCATGAACAGACAACCTTGCTGTCAGTTCGTAGACTCAGTAATGGCCCTGTCTATATAGATATACTTTATTTTTGGAGATACATACAAACAAATACAAATGCTAGATTACGCAATTAATAAAAAATACACAATTCCTGGTTAACAGCAGAATCAATTAAGGCTGTAACCAGTTGTTTTGATATGTACCAATATATATGGCTTTATGCAGGACCAAATTATAGCCAGTCACACATGTTTTGGTGGACACATGGATGTTAACTGTTAAGCCAATTTACAAACTTAAATAGGGATTAAATGAACTGGTCGCTACCAACCAATAGTCTAGTGTTGGCTTACCATCCATCCATGTAGATCCGCACGGAGCGGTTTCTTTGAGATTTGTTGTTTTCTGTGGCCGTCAACATGACATTATTGACTTGTTTGTCCATGTCACTTCACCTGCCAGATTGGATGAAACAGAACTACACATAAACAACAGTCCCTGGCGGATGCTGGCTGCTGGCTAAGGAATAATTGTAAGTAAAAGATAAAGAACATTAAGGTGTAATTGAAATGCCTGAACAACCATTCCCCGAATAATTATAAGAACATACCATTTAGAAGATATGTGACCATGATTTTATGAGCATGGAGCCATGGTATAATGTAAATAACTTTTTTATCTTGAGCATCATTGACCACTAGGTGCTGCCATATTACACTTAAGCTGCATTTAGTTTCACTAGCCATTCAATGTAAATTTTTGATTTATTTGCAAATTACTTCATTAATAGACATTTCTGTGCTAAAACAAGAATACGGTGTCATATTACATATGGTAGGCATTATACAGATCAACAAATCATTTGTATACGTGTTCAAAATTGAACGGTGAAATTATATTACAATGATTTACAACCAGTGAAATAATTTCAAATGCCACATTAGTTGGTCCTCGTTAATATTCATGAAGTAATGAAGTGCAAATTTGTATGCGAAATGGAGTTTATTTCCTATCAAACTCAAATAAACAAAGTACATACGTTTTGTCATGCAGCTTCAGCAAATTGAATCTCTCTGTGTAATAATTTGAAACACATTCACACAGGAATCCATTAGGAAATTTTCAAACTGATGGAAATTCCCAAATCTGAATATTGCACTCATTTGTTATAAATCATAATTTAATTTAGCTTTTTTATTCCATACATGCATACAACTGATTTATTGATCAATATAACACCTACCATAAATAATATGGCTCCATATTCTTGTTTTCGTGCAGTAATGTCTATTAATGAAGTAAATCGGAATAAAAAACTACAATTTACACTGAATAGATATAGATAGGAGCGACGTGTAGTCGAACTAAATTAAGTTTAAACGTAATATGGTGGTGCCCATAAATCAAATATATCCAAAAGTTTGAAAACATATATAAAAATACTACAGCTCCATGCTCATCCAATTATGGTCACGTATCTTCTAAATGGTATGTTCATATCTTTGGGTAACGGTTTTTCAAGCGTTTCAGACCCCCTTAATTGCAGACCAAATTTAAAACTTTCATTTTGCATACAAATAGATAGCAACCTTAACAATGTTCCTTGACTAAATCCCAAATGTATTTTTGTTGTGGGATTTGGACAAATCTCTTACATTACTATTTTGAAACAGTAATTTTTTAATGTTTTTTATGCATTCCAATATTCCCTCAGTCTTTGTCATGTAATCATCGCTACACTATAATTATCTTATTGTGAAATATCTATATATATATTTATGTTGTCAGAGGAAGACAGCATTTAACATGCCATACCTTCATAAGACTACACCATGGCCCATGTTCAGCAAAACTTAATTTTTAAAACAACTGCTTAATATACATGTTGCAATTTCTTGATGGTATTGCATAATAAAAAATTATTTCATTTTATAAGGCTTTCAATACTTGCCTTACCGTTAAGCCTAAGGATTTAGCCAGCTTAGGCTTTAGTTAGTACCCACTTAGCCTTAGCTTGGACCTGGTTTAGTTGGTCACTTGGGCAAGACTTGGTGGCACGATAATCGATGGACAAATTTTTTTTGTGTGGAATGAATTTTTGATGCTCATGAACTTCAGACACCAATTAATCAGTAGCACTGGGATTGTGTATAGTCTCTTCCATGCCTTGGAGCAGGGCCAGTAGCTTTGGAATGGGACTGTGGGATTGGGTAATTAGTTGACTCGGTCAATCACCGAGATTCACACACTCGTCAACTTCGTAAGTCCGTTGTCGCGCTTCCATTCGGGCATTACAAACTATCCGTCTGACGGTTCTGTGCATGAGCAATAAATGTAAAATCATCAATGTGCAGTGAAGCGCAAAGCATTTATGATATAAATACCACCGCTTGTTCATTAACTATCCTGTAGTGAGTTATGTGAAGAGTTGCTTAAAATGTTGTCCAATACAATAAAACATTACGTTTGTTTAAATCACTGTCACGAATTATGGCGCACTGCAGTCACGTGATTTGCGCTTGCTATCAAAACATGTTTGCCTCGTGTTAATTTGCGACCAATAACTGCTGAAAGGTTATATATATATATATCCTTGTGCTCATAGTGGCCGATATATATCAGACTAAAGATATAGTTAATATGAGATACAGCTGGAAGTGTTAACGTAACCCAGATACTTTTCACGCCCAGAATAAAATGTAAACGCTACTCCGTAACACTAACCACTTTTAAACAAGTAGCTTATTTTACGCACAAAACGTCTGCATTTGTGTTCTATTTGTCTGTGCATGAGTTATCAATATCGTATAACACTCACTATTGATATGACATGGTTTAGCTTTCCAATGCCGCTGAACAAGTTATGTCTTAACTGAAATTATCATAACGGTGGCGCTTTCCCCCCTTTCGGAGTGCCATCTGCGGGACATTATATCAAATACGCAAGAGGGCGCTACTGGGAGACCACTGAGCCCGCTTATACGATGCGCGGTCGCTGCATAGCAATGCGTTTGCAATTCTCATAGATTATCAAACGGTAATAACGTTCAAAACTCAATTTATGTGTCCATTTAGCGACATATTTATAGATGGCATCATTCTTTTTACTCAGACACAGAAAAGGTATATTCCGTCGTCACTATTTTAAGGGTACTTTGTTAGGTATCAGTCGTATGGTATGGTATTGGAATTGGTAATAATGCAATCGCAGATAGGCATGCCTACTGGCTACTGTAAGAGATAGAATTATAAATTACATATCTGGACATCAAAGGAAGGAACCGGATTGGCGATGGACAAACGAATGGATTGAGCAGCTTTAATTAATGTATCATTAACATATTTGTGCCCATGCTGTAAAGTAGGTCTGATCAAAACTATATATAAAAAGTTATGTTCCCGTTTCCATGGTAACAACAATTACAACACTCAAGAACTAAACATTTTAAATATGGCGATCTGGATTGGATGGTCTGAGCTGGAACTGGTGACCCGGAGTGGCTGATGAATGACATCCTTCATGTCTAGGTCAGTGGCAGTAAACACACGCAAGAAACATCTAATTTTGTATAATAATATACATATATGTAATTTTATTATTTTATTTTGAAATTAAATAATGATATGTAATTGTAAATGCAACATTTCCACATTTGTTTACATTACTCTGAAGAAAAAGCATAAAACCAATACGTTTTTATACGGATTATGTGGAATATCCAGGAGAATGCAACAATCCTTAGCAGATGGCCATGTCAGTTTAAAGCCTTATATTAAAAACGTGTGTAGACCAGCTGTATGGGGAGATGCATAGACGTGGGAAATAAAATGATCAAATTCCAATTGTTTGTGTTCGTATATGCAGATGTGACATAC
>JAODUO010000119.1:517500-560000 GCA_025642075.2 Ridgeia piscesae
TGGTATATGCCGCATGGCTTGTTGGACTGCGCAGATGTTCTCCTATAGAACAGCGTATGTCTCCCCGGTTCGCCGAGTAATCACGGATGGCCCAGCGGTTTCCATGGATGGCCCAGAAACTGCAGGACAGTATGTTTTTAATTAAGTTGTTGTATAACGAACTTTGACATGGTCTGCACATGTGTGTGTTTGTTCGCTGTTCGAATGATGCAACAGAGGGGCTCGGTGGAAACGGACTAAAACATGTGACAACGTGTTACTGGCATGTCACTAAAACGTATACATACCGTTTATGACAGAACTGGGATCTGCACAGAATGCTGCTGCTTTATTGGAGCTTTGGTACATACCTGTATGGTATCAGCGATGGGTCAAGTACATGTACAGTATACTTGAATACTAGTAGAAGTAACTTAATGTTTGTCAAGTACACCACTGAATGTTCCGTCGCATTTCTAGTGTTAATACATATTTGTGATTTGCAGACCGTAATGTACAAATTGCGTCTAAAATTCGCCGGACGAATACTCTCCCGCCGTAGACCACACCTGCCGCCCAGCGAAGTTTGCCTGCTAAAGACTATAACTCCCGCTTGCTTGCTAGTTTACGTTTCGCGAATACTTCTAGTTCTGCTTTAAGCGCTAACACCTTTTCTGAAGGCAGACGCTTAACCATAGTTGCTGCATCAATTTCAATACCCAATAAGGTAAGACAACGAGTGGGATCAATCACTTTATCCCAGTTAATAGAAAAACCCAAATGTCGCAATAATGCCACGAAGGTATTCATTGCGACAATACATTCATTCAAGGTCGTTGCACAAATGAAGAAATCACCCAGGTACACTACTACCGCAGTAAAGCCCCGCCTAACCATCATCCGCTTGACTGCTTGTGAAATTATACCAGGTGCCAGTCTTGAACCAAAGGGCTACTTAGTATCACGCAGATATACTACTTGATTATTAAGTACAAATTTTAATCCCGTAAACTGTTGACTTTCTTTACTTATTGACACCGACCTGTAAGCTGATTTTAAATAAATCTTGGCCATGTAATAGCCAGGTTGTAGCAGGGAGGTGGCATCATCAATAGTTTGAAACCTTTGAGAAAACTCTAAAGTTGCATAGTCGTTTAAGGAATGACCCGAGGGTCGGCTGAAATCACGATTCAACCGTATGCCGCCTGTAGATTTCGGGATGGCACCTAAAGGGCTTATAAAATTCGGCTTCCTGTCACACACAATTTAATTTCCCTCAGATATTTCATGGAGAACTTGCTGCTTGATTGCTAAGTAATTTGGGGATCCTGGCCTGGAAGACGGATGATTTTCCACCTCTACCGCCATCACTATTAACAATGTCAAACCCATATTTCAGCCCACTTAACAAAAATTCCCGATCTTCGTCATCTACTAATTCTGTTCGTCATACCCCGAGATTTAGTCCTGGCCTGGGACTCGCTGCCGGAATTTCCTATCTAGGATAGCTGTATGTTTGACCTGGTCCCTGATGCTGTGACGTGGCAGGGTGTGTTTGAGTGCACCCTTTGAACGAGCAGGCATGGACGAACTTGCAATATACATAGCTACAACCTCTGCTTGTGTTAAACATTTTGCAGATTGTCCTGCCATCTACCGTCACTGGTCCTGGACGCTGCCCTGACCATATATGATTCGGTGGGGGGCGGACGTTGTTGCGGGGGGCACGTGGTGTAAGCTGCATTGTATGCAGATGTGGGATGTCAGTTGCCCACCTAAAGTTCAAAGTGTGATGCCGTCACGGTTGCTGCTCGCGTGTGTCCACGCCCTGCGACTGGTTGCGGTGTCGGCATTGTGGCTGTCGCACCTTGCATAGTCCGTAAATGATCGCACATCAGTTGAGTGTAGACATCGCGTTCAGTCTCGCTGGCTAGCTGGTTCTGCCCGGCGTCCGCTGCCTGGTCCCGCGCCGGGGCTGTTGCGCCATCCTCGCACGTCGCCGTCGCCGTCGCCGTCGCCGTCGCCGTCGCCGCCGTTGTTGCCGTTGTTGCCTCGGTAACTTCCGCCGTCTGCTCTGTTGTCTGATCTGCCTCCGTCGCTTGCCTGGGCTGCAGGGCCTTCAGCAGAAGTTTCTGCTGGCCGCGCGGTATTTTGACTGTGACAAATCCTCCTTGTCGAGCAGTTCTACTGCATCCATTGCACTGAAGCCGTCTTTGACAACCAGGTCGACGTTTTTGCGGTAATTTTGTGCGCCGTCGCCCACTCGTGAAGTTCGCCTTCGGCGACAACTTCGGTATCCGTCATCTTTGGCAAGTCTTACTGGGCTCGGAGAACATCTTCTTGTCCCTCCGAACGATCTCAGCATCGACTTCCCCGACCTCACAAATATAGCAAGGCCGAACGCACATGGCCGTACAGTCGAGCTTAAAGTTACCCGTGCAAAATAATAACACCGCTTTCGATGGATATCGATTAACTGAGTAGAGCTGCTGCTGAAGCAAGTGAGGCCGATTTGCCGCAAACCTGGGAAACACCAAACCAGATTGCGAAACACCAAAACAGGAAACCACAGTTTAAACAGAGCTGTGCCTACACACATTGACTGATGACCCTGGTTTTGCATGACTGGGCCGTAATTAAGATTCTGAGTAGCCTGGTGAATAACAAAGTACATAGTAATGCAAAAGAAAACCATTTTTCCACCACCCGTGATTAATACATAATTAAACATAATAATTTTAATTCTCACGTAGTGTGTGTGTGTGTGTGTGTGTGTGTGTGTGTGTGTGTGTGTGTGTGGGGGGGGGGGGATGGATGGATGGATGGATGGATGGATGGATGGATGGATGGATGGATGGATGGATGGATCGATGGATGGATGGATGGATGGATGGATCGATTGGTGGATAGATGGACGGATGGGTAGATGGGTGTTGGGCCATTTATGTTAACCATCAAACTATGCGCAATACACGTAGTTTGATATAGAAGACGGACGTCTTGAAGCCATACCCCTTTATGGGGGTAAATTGTACACAACACCCTATAAATATATTCCTTCCTACTGTTCTATATGGAACATCAAAGGTAAACCGATGCAACATTTAAATATTAAACTAATGTTAAGCGATGATCACGCCTGCTAAATTATCTGTGTAACTTCGTACAAAAGGTCTCCGTGTTGACTTGTCTCTTGGCCTTTGAACACAACTGTTTTTTTACTAGCCCATAAGTATAGTCTATCCCCGAACTAATTCTATTCCATGTGGACGGTCTAAGCTAAACTGACGCAAAAGTAAATAATTACTGCTAAACTGTATTACTAAGATGTTCGTGTAACGTCCTGCAAACGTTCTCCGTGGTTAACTTGACTCTCCTCTTTTTACACAACTTTGTCTGCTGGCTGATCAATCGGCAGTCACCTTGCAAATTCTGTTCCCTATAGAAAGTCAAACTCGAAGCTAAACTGACGCCACATGTATAAGTAGGGGCCAAAGACAATATTGCTAAGCTGAACGTATCTGCTAACTGTTCGTGAAACGTCTTGCAAACGTTCTCTGTGGTTGGTTTCACTCTCCGTCTTCTTCCTTGACAGGACAGGGTTCTTCTCTAGCGTATGTTGTCCAGCGGCTGGCGAAACTGAGCGGACGGATGACATTCTACACTGCACAAGCCACGTCGTTAACGAGCGCTGATTATGACGTCACTCCGTCGCAGTCACGTGACGGGGGGTTTGAAAGAAATACTTTGTCAACATTACACTATTCCAAACGAATGGAGAACATTTTAATTTGATTTAAAAAGTACAGTATAATTTTAACATTATTAGTAGAACTGTTCCTCGCAAAAGAGCCATGCTAGCCCGTTCACCACGAGACAACGTCATCGTTAGTTGGTTTCACGTCATCCAGATTGCGTATTACGTCATACGGAAGGTATGCTCGCTTCCGCCTACGTGCCTCAAGTCGCCCTAGCCATCTACAGTAGGCCTGTGTATTACAGTGCATAAGTATAGGGGCTCTATGGTAAACGACTTGAACGCACATCCTCCCATCGAAGTATCTGATTCGAAAAAAGCAAACATTTTGAAGCCTCTTTCTGTAGCACAGCGGGTTCCAACCTCTACCCGCGTAACCTTTTAATATCATATATATTTTTAATATGTTTCTTCCATGACACCCCTGCCATATGTTTATATGGACAACATACTTTAGACAAGAACCCTCTCTATATCGAGGAAGCAGAAGAAGACGACGGAGAGCGAAACCAACCACGGAGAACGTTTGCAAGAAGTTTCACGAACAGTTAGCCGATAAGTTCAGCTGAGCAGTACTGTCTCAGGCCCCTGCTTATATATGCGGCGTCAGTTTAGCTTCGAGTTTGACATTCTTGATTGAGCTAGTAAAAACAGGCGGTGAAGCAAGTCAACACGGAGAGCTTTTGTACGGAGTTACACGATCATTCAGCAGACATGATCGTCGCTTAACATTAGTTTGATATTTAAACGTTGCATTCGTTTACGATTGATATTCCATCTGGACCAGTAGGTAGGAAGATGCAATTCCAAGATGGCCGCCTTCCGGAGTAGGCCGCTGTCATAACTTGAGAACCAAAAGTAGTACAACCACGAATGACACCACTTTTGTGGGTTTTTTTTAGTATGGGAAGTCCATTTCTGGTGTTATTTTAATGTTTTGAAGTGAATTACATGTGATAAGGTCGCATTTAAGGAAATTTTTTGTAACAAAAATGTATGTAAATGTCATCCGTACGATCACTGGTTACACATACAGGGTCATGTTTTATGATATCCAAACTTATTCATGACCAATGTATTGCATTAATAAACAACAACGACCCACGTCACATAAAAACTGATTCCTTAATATGTATATTAGGTTGATTGGTGTTTCCTAATCGCAGCAATACTGCATAGTCACTATATGACTGTAACAGTTGTTCTTTTCTTTTCAGGTAACGACACATCTGGAGAAAGTTTCTAGAGAAAGTAATGACAAGCCAGCAGACAAAGTTGTGATTTTCATAGTATAGTGACACTACGAACATGTCTTCCACAGACACTAGTGATATAGATGGGACACTGTGCTGTCTTTGCTATTCGCAGAAAAACGAGGCGTTAGTGAATGCGACTCAACAGGGATTTTCAACGCTTGAAATAAATCTGAAAGAATTCATACAGCTCAATGCTCTGCCTTCCAGTATCAAGCTTAGTCGGCTCGATGATGGCTCGGGAATTGCAACAACCCTTCACCCACATGGTGCTGTGTACCATAAGACATGTAGAAGTTCTTGTAACAGGTGTAGGGTCAAACGTGTGCGTGACAGCTTGGACAAGCAGAGACAAAAACCAGACGGGATAAGTCCTAGAAAACTCAGGTCCACTCGCCCGGACCCTAAAAATTTGCATTGTATAGTTTGTGAGGGTGAAGATCGGAATGAATTGCGCAAAGCATCCACTTATAATGTCGATGAACACCATTTTATATTCTCGCTTGACTGCATGTTCTGATACCCACGCAATGGAAGCTTATAGCACATCCAATGTTACCTGCGGCTTCGTGATTCAGCTCGTGCAGGAGAGAGCCGATCTTCATCAGGATGGATCCACTGCTACCCACTTCAATTCAAACGTCTACCACAACCAACCAAACGCTGACAAACAAACAATTTTTGTTTAAACGGGCTGCTCCGTGAAACGCACTTCTTCTGTTAACAGAGGAATTAAAACTGAAGTCTCATGATATGCGATGCCGGGTGGTGATTGTGTCCAGCCCCGCCCCAGCTTCACTGTGGCCTCATCTAAGATGACATTGTCTAGATGTGACTGGACAATGTATACAAGTTGGTTGGTGCTGTGAGCAAAACGTATTTAATCCCTGCTGGACTAAATCCATATATTTCACTTGGCAAAGCCACGGCGACATTGCGGCTGCGTCTCAACATTGGGACTTGGTGGACGGTATGCCCTGGATTGTCATCAGTTATTATTGTGGTCAGTCGTCACAGAAGCGTACGTGCTGGAATGTAACTTGGGCGCGGGTCAGGTGATGATGGTCGGACGGCGAAACGTTCGCGCAGGTAAGCTCGGGCGTTAAAAGTGGCTTGCGAAAACTTTGTCAGGAGGTTCATGGGCCAAGCAGTATATACATATCTCACAATACTTTAAGCTGTAAATAAGTAATTGTGATCGTTGTATTTGTATAAGTTATTTAACGTTTCATAATGGCAGTACGGGACAAGTGACATTTGATTATCGAGATCACTCGATCAGCCCTTTACACTAATATGGAACATTAACTACAGTAAGCCTTGCTTACCTGGGTGTCTTCCGTAATGTCTGTAAGTAGGGCGTGTCGCAATCACACCAGTCTAACTCAGTTAGTAGTTGTCAGAGTTCTCAGTCAGTCGTGATCGTGGAATGCGCGCGGAACTCCGATGACTGCCCCTATTTATAGATGTCCACTGTCGGTGAGCGTCGGGGGATTACCCTCCCAGTTCCACCATCTAGCGATCAGCGTGGTAGCCTTGCACTGTGTGTGTGTGTGTGTGTGTGTGCGTGCGTGCGTGCGTGCGTGCGTGCGTGCGTGCGTGCGTGCGTGCGTGCGCGCGTGCATGCGTGTAATCCGACGTTTTCTATATAAAAAAGAAGTATAAATATTTTATAAAGTAAGTTCAACATTTTCTTTACATTTTATAGTATGTGTAATAGTTGTTTTGTTGATGCAGCGAGTAGCTTTTTCTAGAATTACTTTTACTTTTACTCAAGTACCAAATAAATGTACTTGTGACAGATCTGATTTGGTGTTAAATCCTGGCTTTCAGCATTGGAGACTGTGTATCCCTCCTGAATCTGAGAATCACATTAATGTATATCCTGTCTCAATTTGGGATTTAAAAGAACCACTGAGGACGACAAACACATTGGCAGTGACAATCCTCAGTGCAAGCATAAGATAACTGTAATGTCTTTTGAAAGGACAGGACGACAAATATGATTGGAGGGGGTATTTCAAATATCCAAAAATGATCTAATCACAATTCACCTAACAAATTTATACAATAACAATGAAAGGCTTTGGACTGAAACCCAGACAACAGGAATGAAACCCACAATCATAATTATGTATTTGCAGTCTAAATGGCTCTCAATGAACTCAATTTGAAGAACTAGATATAGCCCTGTCTAAATTAGGTAACATGATCTATACACATAACGTCATAATTAATGGCAATTTTAACCTTCCTAACATAAAATCATACTGCCAACAAACTATACTCTCTTTTGTAGAAGAACATGGACTAACTCAACATGTCAAAGAACCAACATATAAACAAGGAAATGTCAACAATATTCTATAGATCTTGTCTCCACCAATAGGCCTCCATGCCTGTATGCAATACTCCAAATATGGCCTGACTATTGCTTTGTATAACGGTATAATTAGCTTTTTCTCCATATACGTGATGTTTCTTCTAATTAGCCCCAGTATCTGGTTGTCCTTTGAAGCAGCAATTCCATATTGCTCCGAAACTGTCATGTCAGGTCCTTTTCTTTTACACATATGCCTAATATAATATCGCCCATAAATAATTCTTTGTTCATATTTCCATGTCCTATGTGGATACATTTATATTTCCCAACATTAAATAACATATGTCATTTGTCAGACCATTTGACCAACATGGTTAGATCATTTTGTAGCGTGTCTTTATCTGCGTCTGGTTTTACAGTTCTGAATACTTTTGTATCATCTGCGAATTTTAGGACTTTACTTGATAAGACATCCTCTAAATCATTTATAAATATCAAAAATAATATGGGTCTCAACACCGACCCCTGCGGCACTCCACTAAAAACTGGTTTGTAGTTTGATATCTCCCCCTCTACTATTACTCTCTGACTTCTGTCTGTCAACCACGTTTGTATCCAACTAATTATACGTTCCCCTATATCATAGGTTTTTAGTTTAATTAACAATCTTTGACGTGGCACTTTATCAAATGCTTTCTGAACATCTAAGTATACTACATCCACTGGTGAACCATCATCTACCCACTTTGTAATATTTTCTAAAAAACACAAGAGATTGAGTAGGCAACACCTAGCTTTTAGGAACCCTTGTTGAGATTCAGTTATTAATTTGTGTTTTACAAGGAATTCTACCATGTGGTCTCTAATAAACGTTTCTAATAATTTGCATAAAACTGATGTTAAGCTCACCGGTCTATAATTCTCTGTCTTACTCCTCGATCCCTTTTTGACTAATGGTGCAATATTTGCTTCTTTCCATTCTGATGGACCGATTCGCTCTTTAAATGACAAATTAAAGAATATTGCAAGTGATGTATTGACTTGGTCTACAATTTCTTTAAGCAACTTTGGCGATATTCTGTCAACACCAGGTGATTTGTTTTCTTTCATCATCTTAATTGTCCTTAACCATTATCATTTCAGGAGTTACAAACAACTGCCCTAACTGATATGATTTGTCACCCTCAAATTTCCAAACAGGTAACGGCAGTAGACTTATATCTTCTGGGAGTTATAATGCAGCATTAGAGCATTATAGCGCCGTACTATAAACTACTGATTTTATTTGGCGGAAATCAGCCACCGTACAAAGCAGAAACCTTGAACAATAAGTTTAAAAGGATCACTTGATCAAGTCTAAAAAATTACAGTTCTAAAACCACAAGGACAAGATGGCATTTTTCAAATGACTCCTATGATTTCTAAATTTCTTGAACGCATCATACTTGGCCACATTATTAAACACCTCGAACACCATCATATTCTAACTGACATGACATCCGTGCGAAAAGATCAACAGAAACACAATTAATTCAAACTGCCCATCACATAAGTAAATGCCCTGACGGTCAGTTGACGAGATAGTGCAGACCACCATGTATGGATGTCAGTCCCGTGGGAATCGGATGCCCAAAGTGAGATGGTGATTGATTTTACTTTATTTGGGTATGAACAAAACAAAAATCTTAGGTTACACATTTTTTAGACGCCTGTAAGGCCCAAAAACCAAGATGGCCGCCGTCACTCATGGAAAATACAGAAAATGGCACATCTCTGGAACTACTTGACCAACTTCAAAGATGTTAGACTCTACTGTATGGTTTTCAAACATGCCTGATAATCTGGAACATGTTTCAGGTCGATGGTAGGTCAAAGTCATGCAGTAAGGTCAAAACAAAGATTAACATATGATAAACATTCAATAAAATCAAATTATAACAATTAGGTCATGTTAATTTTTTTAATTACAGTATAATAATACTAGAATACAAACGTACAAACAACAAGGAGGCACACGTATGTATATACGGAAGTTAAGGTTAAAGGTCCAAATATGAATACAAATAAGCAAATAGAAGTATTTACCAATAATGAACTGCACTGCATGTCAGGCAACCTATTAAATGTTGTCCTGAAACACCTACAGGGATATAGATACACAGATAAAATATTGAATAAGATTAAATTTGGACGAAAATAAAATGTTTAAAAGTTAGATTCTTTAAACATAAATGTACAAAACATATATCATAGACATGCCATGTTGAACACTTAGTGAGTTAAATCAGTGGTACACAATCTTTCGATAGTGTCATCCTTGTTCAACCTCCTGTCACACATCATCTTCATCTGCTATCATCCTGCAGTCAGGAAAGTTGCTGCAATCAGAATTGTGGCATTTGCAGAGAGCAGTGCATGGGAGGTTGTTTTTGCATGAGCATTGACCCTTCCAAGATGTCTTGCAACCACATTTGATCAGTTCCAAGTCGGCAACTGGTGCTGGTTTGTAGAGACACCGGACTTGGACATACTCGTCCCCGGCAAGCATCCATCCATTTCCTCTAGGGGCAGTAAGCATGGGTGAGGTGTTGTATAGTTTTTGTCCCTCATAGCCACACAGTTGGTGCGTAAGATATGGGGCATCAGTGTCGCTCTGGTTGGAGGAAGCTTCTCGCCCTCCAGATTCCTGAATGGTTCCCCACGCAAAGCTGGTATGGTAGTTGTACCCCCAGAGCTGTATACTAATCAAACAAACTTCTCGATGGGCCGCACTTCTTCGGGCAGCTGACCGTCCTCCAGCTCATGGCTTGTGAGTACCCCTTGGCCAAGGAGTTGGAAGGCAGAGACAATGGGGTCATCATTGGGCGAGGATAGGTACGAGGACATGCAACTCTTCTTTGAGATGCCAAAAAAATTCCCTCCCCAATCTGCACCTGTGAAGTTATGGAAACCAATCAGACCTTGACACTTAACCTGGCCAATGACATTCACACGCTCATGAATGGTGATCGATCGATACTTGTCGTCTTTTCCCGTGAGGAAATTGAGCTTGGTGGATGCACCAAGTCGTCTATGGGCCAAAAGGACCATCAGAAAGATCAGTGCGTCAGTGTCAGGCGACTACACATTTATGCCTCTCGGAGAGGAGTCACCGGTGGCATCAATTACATGCAAATGAATCATGGTGTCTGCCTCCTCAGGATTGCGAGTGGACATCGACTCAGCCAAGGATTGGGGTTGATTGATCTGAACTGTGGTACCTTTCACGACCACCCCCTTTTTCTTCGATCCTTTGTATTCCTCCAGTACGACATTACTAAGAATGTTGGAGAGGAGCGCCTTTGTCTTTGAGGCAATAAGCAGCTCTTTGAGGGTAATCTTAGCAATGTCCATCTCGTCGTGGATTGCAAACCCCATCTTCTTTCCATGTGCTCGCTTGGCCCTCGTCTTCTGTTTAAGTGATTGAGCGATGTCATAGCAGCAAATATGATGTGCTTCTCGTCGTACGGTTTCACCATCCTTGTAATTCTCATGACAAAGGCATCCTTAAAATTGATGATCTTCTACAGCCATACTGTCAATGATGATAATGTGGTCATGAGGTTGAACTAAGTAATCACTGAGAATGTTGAGGAAGCCATCGTGTGTGTCATATTGTGCTGGTGTCTGGACTGGTGTTTGTTTGCGTGGTGCCTGGATGGTTGCTTTGGTGTCGTCTGTGTCTCGGTCCGAATGGGATTTGCCTTCTCAACAGCATTTGGTGGATGCTTTGCCTGGTGGAATGAGGACTGGTCCATTTGAGCTGCCCGAAGAAGTGCGGCCCATCGAGAAGTTTGTTTGATCAATATACAGCTCCGGGGGTGCCACTACCATACCAGCTTTGCGTTGGGAACTGTTCAGGTCCAGGAATCTGGAGGGCGAGAAGCTACTTCCAACCAGAGCGACACTGATGCCCCATATTTTACGCACCAACTGTGTGGCTATGAGGGACAAAAGCTATACAACACCTCACCCATGCCTACTGCCTCTAGAGGAAAATGGATGGATGCTAGCCGGGGACGAGTATGTCCCAGTCCCGTGTCACTAAAAACCAGCGCCACTTGCCGTCTTGGAACTGATCAAATGTGGTTGCATGGGCCACTGTTCATGCAAGAAGAACAAACTCCCCTGCACTGCTCTACGCAAATGCCACAATTTTGATTGCAGCAACCTTCCTGACTACAGGATGATAGCAGATGAAGAGTGTGTATGACGGTTGCAGAAAGTGAACAAGGATGACATTCTCAGAAGATTGTGTACCACTAATTTAACTCACTAAGTGTTCAATGTGGAATGTTCCATGATAGATTATATATGTATGTATCTAACCTTTAATATTTTTATTATCGCCCAAATTTAATCTTATTCAATGTGTAGGTGTTTCAGGACAAAATGAAATAGGTTGCCTGACATGCAATGCAGTTCTTTATTGGAAATTACTTCTGTTTTTTTTTTTTGTATTCAGATTTTCACATTGAACCAGAACCTCTGTACATATATGTGCCTCCTACGTGTTTGTACGTTTGTATTCTAATATTATGCTGTAATTAAAAAAAAATTACATGACCTAATTGTTATAATTTGATTTTATTGAATGTTCATCATATGTTGACCTTTGTTTTGACCTTACTGCATAACTTTTGACTTGAAACCAGTCAAAAATGACCTTTATCTTGACCTTCTTGCACGACCTTGACCTACCATCGACCTAAAACATATTCGAGGTCATCATGCATGTTTGAAAACCATACTGTAGAGTCTAATATAATTGACGTTGGTCAAGTAGTTCCAGAGATATGCCCTTTTCTGTATTTTCCATGAGTGACGGCGGCCATCTTGGATTTTGGGCCCTTACAGGTGTCTAAAAAAATTAACCTAAGGTTTTTGTTTAGTTCATACCCAAATAAAGTCAAATCAATCATTATCTCACTTTGGGCATCCGATTCCTACGGAAAGTACATCCCAGTCTACATTAAAAAGAATTAAATCTGTAGACGTGGCCATTCTAGATTTCACTATACCATTCGATAAAGTTCCGCATAACACAACTCAAATATCATGGTATCACAGGCCCTATGTCGTCATGGATAGAAAGCTTTCTTACAGAAAGAACTCAACAGCTTGTATGGATCAATTAGTGATCACTTGTATGGATTAGTGATC
The DNA here is from genome assembly GCA_025642075.2 of Ridgeia piscesae. Classification (NCBI taxonomy): domain Eukaryota; kingdom Metazoa; phylum Annelida; class Polychaeta; order Sabellida; family Siboglinidae; genus Ridgeia; species Ridgeia piscesae. The sequence continues at coordinate 530,015 of JAODUO010000119.1, forward strand.
AGTGTCAAAAGCCAACTCAATAACTTTTGGAGTGCCACAGGGAATAGTATTGAACCCCTATTTTTCATACTTTACATAAATAACCTATTATCAGGATACTTTATATAGATAACCTACCCAACAATCTGTCTTTAAAAGGCCTGTAAGTACTATACTCACCAATCAAATCAGACAAAGACACATAAAACGTTCTCCTCCAAAATGATCTGCTCAAACTTGAGGAATGGCAAAACACCTGGCTTATGACATGCAACCCCACTAGATGCTTTACAATGACAATTACTTACAATTACTTATTTTGCTTATCTTCTTCGTCCCCAGTGGGACATAAGGCTACAACAACAATGTTCCTCCACAGGGTCCTGTCCTTTGTTGCGGCCTGAGCCTCGCTCCACGAGAGCCCCATATCGTGTAGCTGGCTACATTGTATGGCGGAAACGGACACGAAATCTTTACGCCGTCTGTGACCATTGTAACAACTCAGATCTGGTGAATCGCATCGTTATATTGGCATACAAAACTTCAAATACGCTAAATCGGACAGTGCAATGCAATTCAGTCACTAGAAACGCACAACAGGCACTAACAGTAATTAGGAGAAGTTCTCCCTAGGCCTAAGTCTGAACTCTACACAACCATTGTCATTGACCGCCCCATACGCGAATATGCATTGAACCCAACAACAAGCTGCTCTATTTTGTACGCACAGTTATTTTAATTGTCCGGATATATTTCTCGCGGGAGTTCAATTGAAATCTGGACGTGAGTTCGCGGATTTTAAAGTTTATCGGCAGCTGTTGCGCAATTTGAAAATAGTAGCTTAACTAACTTTTTACAGTTTTTATATATTTAAAAGAGATACCCAGATAGCATGCATACGTTACATTAACGTTTGCATTTGGTTAGAACCGTTTGATTTTGGTTACGGTTAAATCTCTAACGTTCCCGAAACGTTAGTTTTTGGTTGTTTTTGTTTCGTTAGAAACTGAAACGTAGATCTACGTTAAAAAACGAGCAAAATAACGCAAAACAAACCGCATTTAAACGTTAAACCAACGTTTCTGCTAACATTAACGTTTGCATGCTATTTGGGTAGTAGCTATAGGACAGTCGAGGAAGATGTCCTACTATGAAAATTATAAATTTTATATATATGTATATATATTATATATATATATATATATATATATATATATATATATATATATATATATATATATATATATATATATATATATATATATATATATATATATATATATATATATATATATATGCGACATAGGCATAGTTTTTTACGTGACAGCAAACGAAAATTACGTGTTGGTTTGGTGTTATGTATTATGCCATATTTGCGCAAAAAAAAACAAGGCCAAATGTTGGCTCCCATCTGTAGTATTCTGTACCAACGTTAATATAAAAAAAACTTCGGTTGCAAGGGACGCGCTGTCTCAAAATGGCGCACACTAAAAGGCGGACAACGAACGGGCGGACCGCGCGGAAAGGGCGGACCACATCCACAAATATGCTACTGATCTTTGTTCCATCTTTACTTGCTTTGTTGTTGTTTGCGCGTGCGATCGTAGATATTGATTGGACTCTTTTACTACTGTATTGGACTAACAATTATCCATTATAACTAATGTGATTATATTAGTCATTTAAACTAATTTGTGAGTTTAATTAGTTGTTTAAATTTATTTTCATTTATCCATATGGATAATGCATTTGTAACTTTCTCACTTGTAGGTGTGTTCGTGCACAGGCTTTTAGAGGTCATAGTTTGCCCCCCCCATAAGTATGCAATATAACGACAACCCGAAAATAACCAAATTGATGGAACATTAAAAACAATGTATTAAACGGGAGCTTCGCGGTGACGGCTTGGAAAAGTCTGTTTTCGGGAAATGTCTGTGATGTCAGTTGTGGAAAATGTTGCTGACATTTGCCACGATCGCCAGCATTCTCACCGTTATTTAAACGACACCGCGCGATTGCGCTGCACGAGAATAGGCCAAAACCACGACTGACGTCACGCTAGAGCAATAAATCCAAACCGGGTATCCTCGGGAGTTTCCGTAAAATGACAAATTTAAAGGCTTTATTTTATGTCGTGCACTCTTATTAGATATTTAAATATTTTGGTAGTACATTAAAACCTATCTTGGGCGACCGCCCCTCAAGTCCAGCAAAAGCGGTCGCTCAAGGCAGATGGTCGCTTATAACAGGTTGCACACAAAATCATATCGGCATAATTATAAATGTGTATATGTATGTGTGTATAATCTACACAGGTAGGCAGGCAAACATAGCACTAGTATAACGGGAAAAAGATCTTTAATACGTTTTGTATTTAGGACAGTGTATAAGACAAGGTACACAAGCAGTGGGCTACAAGTTAATAGTGTATTATATTCATCATTGTCAATATCAGATTCACATTTCTGACAATTCTTCGAGCGCCGTTCACCTAAAATAATCACTTTCTAAAATTCGCACCTATAATTGTTTGCCAAAGAATATTTTCCTTTTCTGCATTGTTCAGTTTCAAGCAATTCATCTGGCTGGCAAATTGAAGCAGTGAACTGTGGCTGATTTGTGAACAAGCCGAAGTCGCGCAGTGCCCGTAGATGTTCAGCTGCCTGCTGAAATGTGAGCGGCACCGGTGCCTCCTCCTCGTCTCCATCATCCTCATGCACTTTGATATACCAATCAAATAAATCGACACATTAGATAAATCGACGATACATGTGTTTAGTGAACTCGAAACCGACGACGAAACATGTTCCGGTCGCTACTACAGCAGGTGAAAACAACGGTTTTAGGTGATTACCTCCAAACAGCCCAAACTTGGGCTAATGCAGGAGTTGTTCTTCTCTAGAATTTGTGAGTCCACTACAGGTTGCACATTTACCCCCTGTGTGGGATCTTTTACTTCCCCTGGCATAGACACCAGACAGAAGGGACCACCGGCTTTTAGTGTCTCTTCCGAAAGTCTCAGGCAAAAGTGGGGTGAAGAAATTGCCTAAGTTTCGAAACGGCGGTAGGTGGGATTAAACCACCGTCCCCTCGATTGACCGCCCGGTGCTCTACCGCGCGACCACCGCTCCCCACTGATCGATGGTCCCGTTTGACAGATAGTCTTTCATAGTAGGTATGTTTTAATCAGAAACGATCCATGCCTAGGAAAGTGTATATATGTATGAAAATACTCTTCACTTATGTATTTCACTGTGTTGGAGTGTGGTGAAAATGAAAATAAACAAACAACAAATCCAAGACATTAATGTCTCCTCATTCCACGTATGTTATTATTGAAAGACATCACAACATCACAAGAACCCCCTAAAACTGCAACACTAATAACGTACGTAAACATGGAGGGTATCAACCGACAACATCTTTGTGAATGTGGTTCGCCCATCAAGCGTGGTCCGCCCTCTCGTGGTCCGCCTTTTAGTGTGGATCTCATACATAACCCAGTGTTGCAATGCTATTGACCAAGGGGCATACTAAAAGGCGGGCCACAATTGGCAGACCGCGCGGAAACGGCAGACAAAGATGCCACCGATCGGTACGCTCCATGTTTACGTGGGGGGCCCTTTACGTGCGTTGTTCTAGTTGGCGCCTTATAGTTGCTGTTTTTACGGTGTTCTTGTGATGTTGAGATGTCTTTCAATAATAACATACGTGTAATAAGCAAATTTAACTACAGTACTACGAGTTAGCATATATGTGCAATGTTTGAAAGGCGAAATAACAATTCTTGGATTTATTGTTTGTTTGTTTTTATTTTCACCAACACAGTAAGTATTCTTAGTATTACTATTTCACTTCAACAATGACATCTCATGTGTGTGTGTGTGTGTGTGTGTGTGTGTGTGTGTGTGTGTGTGTGTGTGTGTGTGTGTGTGTGTGTGTGTGTGTGTGTGTGTGTGTGTGTGTGTGTGTGTGTGTGTGTGTGTGTGTGTGTGTGTGTGTGTGTGTATAACATTTGTATAATACATCTTAACATGCATATGACTGTATATGGCCTACATTCATATTTTTAATGTTATTAAATTTATTTAAATATGTTATATTTTATTAAACTTTTATTAATATGTTTTATGTTATTAAATGCTTTATTTATATTGTTATTAGTCATACTTTAGTTTTTATATGGATGTAATGTTCCAGAATTAAGTTATTTAATTGAATTGAAATTGAATTCAGATGTCCTCACCAAATGCTTTACTTTATATATATTTATTTTTTATTTTTATTTTATGTTATAATAAAAAAAAATTATATACCTATAGGTCATATCAGTGTTATACTTTTAATGGGGGGTGATAAATTAGTGTGATTGTAATAAGTAGCATAAGTACTAATGAGTCTCAATGGTAGTAATAACTAGACCTACAATTAACGTACACTTGTGAAGAGATAATGTCCATCAACATTCAGATATCCTCACCAAATGCCGGCATCCAATAACAAATGAATAATGTCCTATGAAAAGATGTACCGTTGGCGAGTTGTTACATCAAAAGACAGCTAGCATCAAATATAACGTCCATGATCTTAATGAAGTACAACCCTCAATAACAAGAAATACTCACCCACCCACTAACGAATATGCAGCTATCAGTGCAATCCGAGATCAATCCACATATATGCCCTTTCACAGTAGATCAAAGAACATCAAAAGATGGCTGGAGCCTCAGAATTCCTCACCTGCCAGGTGACCGTTTCGGTATTCAATAACGGGAATTAGTGCCCTATGAACACATGTACCCTTAGGCGAGTCATTACATCAAACGATTTAAATAAACCGATAGTATGCAGCTGCCGTCTATCATATATGACTATGTGGGACTTCTGTTTTTTACTGAGCGAATACTCGTAGAGTTAATTAGTAAGGCCTAACATTTTAATTTATTTCTATGATTTTATAAATACAAGTAATACCATTCGGTATTACATTTAGAATTGTTAGTACAACACAATAATAAAAGTCTCAAATATTTACGCGCAAACAACAAAGCTCGTAAACATGGAGCGTACAGATCGGTGGCATCTTTGTGAATGTGGTCTGCCGTTTCCGCGCGGTCTGCCAATTGTGGCCCGCCTTTTAGTATGCCCCTTGACCAATCAGGATGCGCGTCAGTTGGTCGTAACGAGGTCGCTGTGACGAGCTCGCGACGACTTACGAACCAATGAACATATCGCTTCGTTGATACGATATTTACATTTCTCGATGACTGGTGAGGGCCCGGTGGGTCAAGTCACGTCACATCAGTAGCTTGTCATCGCCGTTAGCAGACAGCTAAAATGGCTAACAACGGAGCTTCGAATCCGAACGGGCAGTCAAACCCCAACAAAAAGCATAAATCGGACAAGGCTGCACGGGTATGGGTGGACGGATGGTAAGTAACTAATCACGATAACAGTCGGCGATGAAGCCCTAACGTCGAGAAGGATGGCCCCGGGCCTAAACCGGTAGTTATGTTATACGGTTACATCACAAATTAGACCACGAAATAATGCCGACAGGAAAAGGCTGCGTTACGCTACGACATGCCTGGGATGGATGTGCCGGTAATTTCGGCCCATTATGAATTCGGTTTTAACTAGCATTTATAAGTTGGCTTGTTAAAAGCTGTAGTATATGCAGTGTCAGTGTCACAGTGAACATTTTCAATTGTTTTGATACCGACTGCATGCTACGCCTACGTAAACCCAACGGAAATTGTCAAGTAATGTGCCATATATCATGTTTATTGCGGAATCATGTCACTGACACGGTGCATGCAGTATCCCATGCAGGTCTGCCCACACTTGGTCATTTGCATGTCACAACACAACCAGTTTTGGCAGATGTTGCCCATTTTCAACATTGATAATGTTGAAACAATTTCTTTCCGGGCTGTAGAGAATTGCTGTTACACACATACACTTTTTGCTCCAATTCGACAATTATGTCCTGTTTGTTTAGTTTCTCAATTAATTGATTCATTCCTGTCAAACCTAGCTGTCCTCTTGGTTGTTGGGAGCTAGAATCTGCATGACCGTAAGCTTGGTTATACTGTTGATTCTTGTAAATACACACTGCATATGGCTCCTCGATAGCGACTAGCATGATCTTAAAGGAGTCTCCTGACCGTATGTTGTACGTATTACTAATCATTATATACTATTACCATGTTTGTTGTGATTGTTATATTTGTATTGATTCTGAGTTGTTTGACATGGATATAGTGTATGTATTTGGTTGAAATACTGGTCAAATAAAAACATCATTCATTCATTAATTATTATATCTGTATGTCTAGGACTGCCCAGTTCAAATTCATCCTTTTATTTTTCATCCTCCGGAATTGTTTGATTGTAGATTTCTGAATCAACATTATCATTACCCTGGGTTTTCTTATGCTCTTTTGGCGCCTGATAATGTTTGATGGTATTTATTATGTTGGTGTATGACTAATTGGCTATATGGTATGTTTAACCATTTAATTTGTTAGTCTTAGAAGATCGATGATCAGTTCAAAAGGCTACCACTGGGTACACCAATCTTCTCGGTGTGCAGGGTCTTCGAGATGCCTCTAGAGAGTCTTGAGAGAGATTTGAGCGCGTTTTGAGGATCAAACATGTTTGATTTTTCTGAAACACCTTGAGGCATCCTGACTTCGTCCCGACCATGTCATGTCTCAAGACTTGGTCTTTGGGGAGAGATGCAGTCGAGACAAGATGAAAAATGCCATTTGCAAAATAAGGAGCAACCGAGCAGACATGGAGTCATGTGGTGCTTCAGACAAAGCTGACTGTTGTGGACATTTGGATTTTATTCTGCGGGTTACGTACAGTCTTAAGTAGAACTTTATGTTAGAATGTATGTTGTAAAAATATGCCATTTACTCTGCTAATAAAATACTTATATTGATATCTGAAGGGCAGGATTGATCGACTTGATCACACCTTTTCAGTTATAAATTAACAGGGTTGATCCGCATTTAGACGGCACACTTTCAGTTAATGGAATTGATCCACTTGAGGACACACATTTAGTGAACAGGATTGATCCACTTGACGACACACTTTTAGTGAACAGGATTGATCCACTTGACGACACACTTTCCCGGTAATGTCAATGAGTTGGCATGTACCAGCAGTATTAATATAACCGGTTTAATGAATGTTTTGTTGAAACGTTGAATTTTAGGATTAATTGCGAGTAGACAATGCACTTTGTTTGCAGTGTCACTCATGAACAAATACCGATTGAACCAAGTGAGGTACAAGAGAATGAGGAAGTACTGTGTTTACATACAGCCAGCTGATGTTGAAATATAGAAGCTTCATAGTCAAAACTAATACTCAGGGTTCATATTGGTCCTTTAAAATCTGGAAGGTCATGGAATTTTATAATTTGGATTCCAGGCTTGGAAAGTCATGGAATTGTAGTAGGTCCTAGAAAGTAATATATAATACATGCATAGTACTCAAAAACTACTCATATATACTCATGTCTTAGCAAGTATGAGTACCTAAATATACATAGGTAAAAGTACGAGTAATAAGTGCTTTGAGAACATCGGTACTCGAGTACCAGCTGGTAGAAGTAGTGAGTACTGCACAGCTGTTTACAGACATGTTGCTGTATTTAAACATGTATAGAAATATACCCTGATAAATCATTGGTTGTCCTCAGTTTTTGTGTGGGTGGGGGGTGGGGGCCGGGTAAACAGTTGCCTGCCCTTTCATTCACTGCTGCTCAACAGTTGTAGATTCCTTTATTTGCAGCAGTTGTTTATATTTCTTCTCAACAGGGAGTGGGGAGCATGCCAGGGCAGTGCTAGAGAAACCTGGATCTAGGACAATGACAGACCATTGTTGAAACTAATTGAATACACCCAATTAAGTAGTTTGGTTCTGCAAGACTGGAGACATCCACTCACATGTCCCAGCACAACGGGGGGGGTCCCAGTTCCTACACACCTTAGTAATTGTTGTATCTCAGTGAATTAACCCAGGGGTGATTAATTTAAAGGCTGGGTGGGTGACTCAGCACATATACTTAGGTACATTAAAAAGATATTAAAATCACACATAAAAATATACATACTAATTGCAACTGAATGTGGCATGGTTACAAATACTAATTCAGTCATGTCATTTTCCATCACTGATGCCATGAATGCCTATTTGTCAAACTCCAAATTCCTCAGTCTTTTCCTCATGTCGTCTGTTCCTCCCATTCTCCCCACACAACTGCCCCCCCCCAGTCGACTCATCACCAAGTTGCTTGTAGTTTTCCTTAAATTATAATTTTCTACACATTAATTAATATATACACTATATAATTGTTTATATATTTATACATTTTAATATCTTAAAATTATTTGTAATTTTTAAAATGCGTTTTTTCTTTTCTGTTATTTGAGCATAGACATTATGAACAATTGCTCACATCAGAGTAATTTTACTTGGGAAGTCATATTTCCCAGGCCAGCTGACAAACTCTTTGTTTCAGAATTTTATACATTTTTATACACAATTCCATGCAGATACAATATGCAGTATGCGACCTTTAAAAGAAACAGCACATGGCTGAAGATTAATTTGTTCACGATAGTACATGCCAAATTCATGCTACGATTAATTAATGCAGTTTTACAGTAACCTTTTCAAGTCACAGTACCTGCTATTATGTTTGCAGGTGCTCAAATATATGCATCACATTACCAAAGTGTGTCGTCTGCCAGAATAGAGAGCGTAACAATAATAGCATGAAACTGTCATATGATATGTATATGACATTTTACAGTGTCTCCAAAATATCTGCCACCAATCACCCATTGATCCTATTTTGCGTCTCACTAATTAGGTGAAACTGCAGCGAATTCTGTATTGCAGTGTTAATACTTTCGACTAACAATTCAAGGGCGGATGTTATGTCATTACAGTATTTTGTCATGGCAACTTGCGTCAACATTTGAAACATGTTTAGAGGGTTCCATGACTTCTGTACACGTCAAGCTTTGCTGCTGTTGTCAGTGTTCTCAAATAAATCACCAGTTTTTAAGCTGAAATTGTATTTTTTGGTAAACATGATGCCGATTTATTCCTTTGAACAAAACTGCACATACATCATTGACTGTGAGTGAGCTGATTAGCCAGATTAGATGGGGCACTATTGTATGTCATAAAAGAAGGAATTGCGAAATTTAGTGAAGTCGGCAGAAAATTGATTAAAGCAAGAGACAGTGGCTGGCCTGAGGTAAGCTGTGAGTCAACGTGATGGTTGGACTAGTTAATGAACGCATTCACTTATGATGAATCTAGTGTCATTGTGTCGATGTTTCCTGGTGACACAACCAGACTTTGTCATCAGAATGCATCTGGTCTGTGTCGCACTTTGTCTGTCGCCAGTGTATATTAGTCATTCGGAGGGAGGAGTGACATCTGCTGTGTCAATCTGTTCCATGTTAAGGTCTTTCCACTTCGCTTTTGATCATAAACAATATCATCATAATATACAACGGAATGTGTGAACACATATCCATTTCTGATGGCCTGGCTGATCTTTCACCTTGCAACAAGTCAAGAACATTGCAATTAGTGATCTAGATATGAAACAATATAGCACTTATTCTCTGTTATACCTGGTATATTTGACTGCCTCTAGCAGAATGCCATCTGGTGAAGTTTGTATTTGTTATTGAATTTATTCCATGTAGGTAGCAGGATTTTTTGTCCTATAAATCCTTGGATTGTATTGTATTGATAGAACAAGGTTAACTTCAGCTAATATTATCTGTTTTGTCTTGTTTCAGTTTCGACATGGTTCACTTTGGCCATGCCAATGCCCTGCGCCAGGTATGGTTCTTGTCTTTACTTTGGTCGTGCCAGTTCCCTGTGTCAGGTACAATTCTTTATTTATTTTAATTGGATCATGTCAGTGCCCTGTGTTAGCATTGAACTTTGGGCGATAAGTGTCTGAGAAGAAACACTGTAGCCGGTGTGCCCCCTGATAACACAGTTTGTCATCAACTAATGAGGTCATATTGCATAGTCCAGTCCAGTCCACATCTTAGTTGACCAGGTGATACCTTACTCTGTCCTCTAGACTCAGTTGGTGCACTGGGGCTGCAGTACACAGTACTCCATATAGCTTTATGCAGAGACCCGTCCACCCGTCATTTGGATGGGTAAAAACCGTTGTGGACGGGTAGAAACATGGGTGGACGGGTACAAAATGAAGGAACAAAAAAGGTCTTCCAAAACCATAGATGTTGTCAGTTATGCTTTAGAAGTGAGTGTAAATGATGTCACATGTGTGTTTGTAGCCCACTTCAGGCCATTAGACACATTATAAAGTTTGTAAACTGGCTTAACAGTTAACATCTATGTGTCCACCAAAACTTGTGTGACTGGCAATAATTTTATCCTACATAAAGCCCTGTTTACTACACACCACACCACAGGGTGCGAGGAAACCCCAGTGAACAAAACCCCATACACTTATTGCAAATGTGGACAACCCAAATCCTCAGCCTAGGAGTAGCTAGACTTCCTCGATGTATACATACATAAATACATACATGTACACGTACATATAAAATACGTACATACAATTTTATATTCACAAAAGCAATTTCACATTGAATTTGTTACAAGCAAGATTCTATGCTATCTAGAATATTTTTGTGGAATATATTATATAATAGAATACCAGCATGTAATATAGTTATTCCGGTTCAGTGTATGTATTAATATATTGCATTGGCAAAAAGCAGGAAAGAACTGTCACACATACCTTATTCACAGTAGCAAATTTAAACACAATAGCAAATTTAAACACAATAGCAAATTTAAACACAATAGCAAATTTAAACACAATAGCAAATTTAAACACAATAGCAAATTTAAATTTCGCTTCTGTTGAGCGTTCACACTACAAAATCTAACCCGGTTCAGTGAGTTGAACGGGATTAAACTAATCCACCTCCGTGAGGGGGTTTCGAACCGGTTTAGTTTTAAACCAGTTCAGATAATTTTCAACAGCTTCTTCTTTTGCACGTAGATATATTACATAAACTGTGTTGCATTCTGTGAGTTTGTTTATATCACCAGTTGCTGGCCCAAAGCTAGTACCTTTCCTTTACTACAATTATTTTACATACTTTGTTATTGCAGTTCTTTTCTGTAATGCTGTACTTCGATATCTAACAAATTTCACTATGCTGATGTATCGTCTCCACAAGATACAAGATACAAGATACAAGAAGCTTTATTTAACGTCGGTTTACATGTGAATTGATAACATTAGCTCATCTGAGCTATTTTCCGACAAACAAGTGTAAAGCAACGAGACATAAAACATAAAAAACATACAGAGTATTTAAAATGAAAGCAATAAAACATATAAAACACGTGTAATGAGTACAAAATAAATAATACATGCATGTATAATAATAATATGTTTTTTGTTTTCTTTTTTCACTTTGGGCAATCATAGCGATTGAAAATGGTACATAAAACATGCAAAGTATATTAGTTAAAATAGAGTAAAATAATATATAATTTAAGACATTAGCATACGTATAAGTTAAAATGTAGAGAATATATGATATGTATATATAAAACTAATTTAAATAATTTAAGACATTAAAACATATTTCTGTGATTATTTGACTAAACTTATTAAATAAAAAATACTTTAAAACATTAAAATAAATAGACTAAATTAAGGCTTTACAATATTTTACACATATCCATATTGCATGTATACAATGAAAGCTATATTCATAATATTGGCATAGCGACAAACATGTTAGCTGTTAGCTGTTTACCTGCATATAGAACAATTGCATGATGGGCCATCCCAATTCCGGATCAGTCTGCGAAACTCGCCGTAGTTTACTATTTTTCGCATTTCATTTGGCAGGCTGTTCCAGATCCGGGGCCCATCATGAACAAATGATTTAAGTCCATATTTAGACGTGTTTGCCTTAGGGACAACTGCAGTGTTATCCTTTCGCATGGAATACTGGGAACATTTTAGCATGATGAGATTTTGAATAAAAGTTGGAGCAATATTATTTACAATTTTGAATACTTCGCATGCCATTTCTTTTATCCTTTTAACGTGGAGGTGTTCGGTGTTAGCGGTCTTTAAAAGGTCATGATGCATGGATGAATAATCATTGTAAATAAATCGAAGTGCTCTCTCCTGAATTTTTTCAAGTTTTTTGGTGCTAGATTGGCTACAAAAATGCCAGATCAAAGGACAGTAGTTGAAGTTTGATGTTATGAATGATTTGAAAATTGCAAGTTTCCCTTGTCGAGTAAGGAGATGACCGAGACGTTTTAAGACCGCTAACTGTCTAGCTGCCTTTTTGCAGATGTTAGCGATATGTATGTTAAAAGTTAACGAATGATCAATCTCAATGCCGAGAAGGACAACAGAGTTTTCACAGTGAATGGTAGTGTTTTCAAAAGTAAAATTTGTTATGTCCCTTGTTCCCCTCTTGCCGAAGCTAATTGCTTGGAATTTGGATGGGTTAGCCTTCATCTGGTTGATATTGAACCACTGTAATGTAGAAGTACAATCTTGTTGCAAGGTGTGAATGAGAGTGTCAGAATTTGAGTGAGCATAAGACAGGGTGTTATCATCAGCATAATTGTAGAGAGAGGACTTATCCAAAAAGTGAAAAATATCATTAATAAAAACATTGAAAAGAAGAGGGCCAAGAATAGAGCCTTGGGGTACACCTCTGACGATGTCAGCCCACTCACTGTAGTGAGGTCCTAATTTCACTCGTTGTTTCCTGTTGCTGCGATAATTACTAACTAAACTGCATGATTTATCAGAAAGGCCATAAGCACTGAGTTTACCTAAGAGCAGGCTGTGAGGGAGGCAATCAAAGGCCTTTGTCAAGTCCATGAGAATAGCTGCAACATACTTATGGCTGTCAAGTGCCTTGCGCCAATCCTCTACTAGTCTCAATAGAGTGGACTGATACCCCATGCCCGGCCTGAAAGCACGGAGGAAAGGGTTGAACATATTCTCAAAGTGAGTGCTTAATTGGGAGTTGATGGCCTTTTCAAATAGCTTAGAGATGAACGGGAGAATGCTAATCGGTCTGTAATTTTGCTTGTCTAAAGGATCTTTTTTCTTATACACCGGGATGACTTGCGCTTCTTTAAGTCTGTTTGGGAAGGCTGAGGTCGCAAATGAGAGGTTTATTAATTTTGCAAGTGGTTCCGAAATTGTTTTACTACAAGATTTTATGATTTTTGCAGGGATGCCATCGACCCCAGTGGCTTTTTTTGAGTTAGATTTAGTGATGAATGTATTTATGATCTCAGAGGTGACGGGACTAAAATCAAAAGCAGTAGGAGCAGGGATGTGGTCTGTTATTTTTTGGATGCTGGGGTGGTTTAATATGTCATCCGGGATAGGTACAGATGATATGTCTTGGGCGGCATTTACAAAGAACTCGTTCAGGGTACTCGCAACAGAGATTTGGTTTGATATGATATTATCGTTTTCTGAGAGTATTATTACAGGGTCTTTTAGGAGCCCTTTGTTTGACAAAAATGGTTTTACGGTGGGCCAGAAGTCTTTAGACTTGGGTCCACCGGCACACCTCTTGGAAAAGTAATGTCTTATTGACTGTCGTTTTAGTTTTGTACAGAGATTTCTTTGCATACGGTAAGCTTCCCAGTTGGCTGGAGTACGCCATGTTTTGTATTTGTTGAAAAACATTGACTTTTTAAAGACTGCTTTTCGAAGTTTGGAGTTCATAAATGGGGTTTGCTTGGCTTTGACAGTTTTCTCTTTGATCGGGGCATGGTCATTTAAAACATCGGTGAGGAGAACTTCATGAGCCCAGTAGATGTCATCCACGTCATCAAAAACATAAGCAACATCAAAAGGGATGACACCCACTGCCTCACTGAAGACCTTCTCATCGAAATGTTTGTATGAGCGACACTTAATTTTTCGTTTGTTTGGTGGAGGAGCCGAACCTTTAATAACACAGGAAATCATATTGTGCCAATCACTAATGCCGCATGTGGAATTTGTGATGTTAAACAGAAGGGACGGTCTATTTGTTAGGATAACATCCAACATTGAAGGGGGTACGTCTTTCATGAAACATGTTGGAGTTTTGATAAGTTTTGTAAAATCAAAAATGTCACATACTGTATGCAAAGGTTGGGATTTGTCAGGTTTCACCAGGTCATAGTTCAAATCTCCAATGACAATTATATTGTCGAAATGAACATGAACTTTATCAATACACGTAGTAAAATCGTCAATAAAACTAGCATTAGGCATCGAAGGTGGCCGATAGACGCAGACAATCGCCCATTTGCGGCCACAAACCGTTGTTTCAATTACAATGCTTTCTACATGCTGTAATTCAAGGTCGGGGCGCTGACGTGTTGGTAAGTCAGATCTGACATATGTCAGAATGCCCCCACCTCGACCAGTCCGGTCTTTTCTAAAAGACCTGTAGTTAGGTACGTCAAACTGAGCAATACTGAAAGAAGGATCTAGTTTAGTCTCAGTTATAAATAAGATGTCCACAAGCATACTTGAAAACAAATCAGACAATTCGTAAAATTTGTTTCGCAGACTGTTGATATTAAGGTGTGATACCATAACGTTCTTTGGGCATTTCTTTCTCACTGAACGAAGTTCATTGAATATATCAATTACCTCCGATGTAGATATCCCTTCTTCATTCGTAACATCTGCTAGAGGAGATTCAGCAGATGAAAAGAACGAGTCAGTGAACATGGGTAGTTGATACTGGAAGCAGTACCAGTTTTCGTTAGTCACTGCCAGTCTAGCATAATCTTGATTGTTAACACGGATGGCTTCTGGCAGGCACTTCAAATGTGACCACGTATCACACGAGTCACACTGTAGGCCTTGCTGATTAGATTTCACAGGCTTGTGACACACGCCACACTTCCAGTTACGAGGGCCGGGGTTTAACGAAACATCCCCACACAACAACAGCATCAGTCGAATGTACGAGCCGATCATCGGTTGAGCAGGGCGAGCCACTATGTCGCCTAATGATGACCCCACGGAGGGGACAGGCATGCGGTCTGTCATCACAACATCCAGTGTTGCCGTAGCCGACGATCCGTGTTTTGGTGTCGCCCAGATGCCGATCGCTAGAATCATCGGCAGAAGTACGACAACGACGAATCCGGCCGTCACGAATGGGTGATCCCAGAGTCGGCGATGCGTGTCACTGTTGGCGTTGCGATGGCGATGGCGATTGTGCGTTCTTCCTTGACAGACCGCGAACTGACCGACACGACACATGTTTGTAAAAGCACTCACAGGTCAGACACATACGCTTACTGTGAACTTCGTGTATGGCAGGCGATCGAAGAATGTTTTTGAAGGTCCGCACTGTTCGCATACGTCCATATCGGTGAAATAAATGGATGTACAGTGACACTCACTTCCAGTTCCATTATCATGTCGTGTTAAAGATCTGTGCTACTGATATTGCCACTACCTTTACCATTATCAGGCATTTACATCAAGGCCATTGAGTAGTTGTTTTTGTCGTCCCCACAATGTCAGCATTGGGTGATAACATCACACATACAATAATGTGTAGCCAGTCTAGAAGAAAAAAAACTTAATCTAACCTTCCATCTCATCATCTTATCTGTCATTATCGGTTGTGATTATGGCCACTCATTTCATTCTATCTGTACACGTCTTGTCCAAGTCAGTCAGTCTTGGCTAGATGTTTACTACTGTTTGAAATCTATGCTTTACTTCATTGGTGGTTTCATTGCGTTATGTCTATATCTTTGTTCGTTGTAGAAACATTGAAATTAAGATGGGTCCATTTTCCTATCATCTTGTTACCATTCTAGGACAAAAGATTTGGGTTTTAGCCAATCATAGCTGGTGTTACATGTGAAGTGCGGGAAGGGGAAATGATTGTTGGAACGTGCACTGCCACTGGTTTATTTGAGTGGTCAGACTAGTCATTAATATGTTGGGGCATTCTGGAGTGACCCTTTGTGTGTTGAGTCCGTGGACACAGCACAGTTGATTCAGCTAGCTTCCTTACACTGTGTAGGATATCTGCCTAATGTCCATGAAAAATCTTGGAAGTGGTAATTGAAATAAACTTTTTTGCTCTTCAAATTTGTACCTATCCCGCAACACATTTTCACCCATCCAAAAACGAAGTTTACCCCATCAAATGACAGGTCGGTGGGTCTGTGGATAAAGCACTGGCGTTGAGGCTGGGAGAAACGATGTTGCACCTGTTCAATATAAATAAGTAATCAAGTAATTCTAGCACTTCTGTAGTGCCTATATTCTAAACAAATATAGTTCAGTGGCGAACAAACAAAATCAATTGGCCTAATTGTAAAGAGGGACAGGCAAGAGGAGACACTGGAGCGTGAAACTGCTGGTAATTTATGGTGGATAAGCAATTTCAAACAAATATGTTTTGAGCGAATTGTGATTGGAAAGTTCACATTTTCTCTCTGGTTACACATAATTTGGAGGCCACTATCTCTGAGCTCTGTTTGTGCCAATGCTCTACTGGATCACTGCATCGTACGGTAGACCAATCCTATTCATAGGGCATAGATCTTGACTCAAAGGAACGACTTTCATTTTATGTGTACAAATAACGCAGCCAGAACTAACCTGATGCAACCACTGGCAGTGGGCAATGACTCACAACTAGACAATACTCAAAGTCGGCAAGTTTCTAAAGATAGACAGACAGACAGACATAAAGACAGGGCGTGTCTGAAACTGTAAGTTTCTTTATCGACTACACCTGTAAAAAGTGTTGTTAATCAGCTTTATGGCCTGTTGTACTTGTGCACACATAAAGTGTCTGCATTATAGTCTAATGCTGCATTATTGTCCCAACAAGAACTGTGACATGCCCCGCCCCACCTTCCCATATTGCCTTACATGAGCAAGGAGTTATTAATTTGTTTCTTATGAAGCTTTTTAAGTCTATGAAAGCAGTATTTAGCAGCACTAACTAATAACTATAAGTGTGAATGGTTTTATAATAGTACATACGTGTACAAGCTATATTGAACATACGTGTACAAGCTATATTGGAGGAATGATGAATGTCATTTCACAGTAACGTCAGCAAAATGCACATGTATTTAATCCACCAATTTTCTTTTGTTTCAGGCAAAACAGATGTGTGACTATTTAGTTGTGGGAGTCCACAATGACAGTGAGTCTACCACGATAATCTAATACGTTGTAGTTTTCAAAGACCACACATTTATTATGAAGGAAATAATAAAAAATTTGCTCTGAAAAGTTTCAACATTGACTGAACTTTTTTCAAATACTTTTTATAACCATTGCACTAATATTAAACAGTAATAATTAGCAATTCTCACCTGTAATCTTACAATGTTATTTATGTAACGCCCATTACTTGTAATGTCATGATATATATATATGTGTGTATGTATATATATATATATATATATATATATATATATATATACATGTGTGTGTGTGTGTGTGTGTGTGTGTGCGTGCGTGCATGCGTGCGTGCATGTGTGTGTAGAGGGCCAACATCATGCAGTCACTCAAGAAGCTATTTTCTGTTTGACAGAGGACATTTTACACAACAAGGGGCCGCCAGTGTTCACTCAAGAGGAACGCTATAAAATGGTCCGAGCCATCAAGTGGGTAGATGAGGTGAGCTAAGCTGAAATTCTCCATATTTTGTTAAACTATGTATTTATTTATTAAGGTAAAATAGTGTTTTGTTTTTTACAATTAAAAGATATTATAGTTGTATAGCGCAGCATCATCCAATCTTGAGGACTGTTCAGGGCAAGGCCTGTTCAGTCAGACACCATCTCGACTTCTTTTGGAAGCATCCAGCCAAATATCCACCACTGTCTATAGCCAGGCACTCATTCAAACAGCTGAGTGAAATGGAGGAATGTAAAGTGAACAAATTTGCCAAAGATTTGATGACAGGATTTGAACCATGGTTCTCTTAGTTGAGAGTGAGCAGCCCTGGCTACTGTGCCAGGCATCACTGCCGAGTGCTTCAGTTGATCGTACTTATGGGAAACTGATGTAGAAAAAGAGTAAGCAGTTGGTTTTACTATTAAACATTTTTGTTTTGAACACAGTTATGCTAGTTTTTGTTGTTGCGTACAACTTTTAGAGTATCCATGTTATAAATTGATTATTGACTGAAATATATACGTCAGCTAGATTACCTGATCTGTGCCAGGTTGTCGAGGATGCACCGTATCTGACCTCCGTGGATTTCCTTGACAAGTACAACTGTGACTTCTGCGTCCATGGAGGTACGGTCGGCAACTAACCTCACGTTCACACTCATTTGTGGTTTACTATTGTGACATAATAATAATATGTGACCCGACACCCAAAATCAGTGCGTGAATGGGTATTTTTGGATGGAAAGGTCGATTTTCAGATATAGGTGAATTTAGTTAATGTAGTTATCGTAGATTACTATTATGCTGTTATAACATCATAAAACGAGTTATAACATTGCTAAAAAGAGATATTTGGAACAGCTATGTCGATCTCAGTGAGAACGAAGAACGAAAAATGTGCTTCATTCAGATGCATCGTGTCTGCCGTACGTCCTGCCTACCCCCGCCATATTGGTATCGTTTTGAAGCTGAACTATTACGTGATGTATTCCCACGCGCAAAATTTGTCACATGTCAGTATAAAGCCAATTAAAATGCTTGAAAACGGGGCTAATACGTAAACAAGAGCACGTTGGCGAAATCACGTGATATAATGCGCCCCGCTGATTGGCGGCTGACCTTTAAACCCACGCGAAGCCATGTTTGTTTTGCTTCGACGTCGGGTGCACCGGTCATCGTTTTTGCATAAAATCTGCGAATTCTAATTTATAATTAAGTTGTCAGTGCCGTAATATTAGTTGTTAGTTACATAGGTTTTAACCTGTGCAGTGATAGGCTCAACAACAGTATGGATGTTGCACAGCAGCGTGACATAGACATCGATCGACCGAGGCCTAGCGCTCAGCGATGGCCGCGATGGCGATGGCCGCGATGGCAAAATCTGTGCGGAGTGTTTGACAACGAATCTTTGACACAACTATTGGGTGCGTATCGGATGGAGAGTTTACTGGATTCGTACGTGTCATACAACAATAGTGAATCAGGGAGTGTCGTTTTGGCGCTGAGTGCAAAACTGGCGAGGAAGACTAATACCAAGTGACAGCTGACATTGACAGCTTCGATCATGGATCGCAACGACAACGCTGCTGAAAATGTACTCGTAGATTTATACCAAGAACTTGAACACGTTCGTAGATTCATCTGCGGTTGCAGGTGTTTTATGCCAGACCCTGCTGTCAACAATTCATGGATTGGCAAAAATGTTTGACAGCCCGAACGAATGCAAAGGAGATGACAGCCAGACTGAGGGTAAGTTATACTAGCTCTATTGACTGTTTTGCTGTGGTGGCAGGCTCAGCCTCACTCATTGTCACATTGAGCTCTCTATCAATGACATGCCATGACTCACATAAACCCGTGGCTTTGCTGTGAGTGTGAGCGTATCAATGTCACTGGTAATGTACTAGTACGGTAATATACTAGTACCATGACTCATTTAGAATTATGTTTTTAACTTATTTATACCTGCTTGTTATTATCGTAGATCTTCATGAAATTAATTATCACATTTATTAGGTAGAATATTTTTTATTATTAGGGGAGGGGAGTAATGTTTTGTAACAGGTAAGAAAGAAAACATTTTGATTTACTGATTTAGAGCAGTTAACGAATGGGATGGAAGGTTTATAATATTCAGAGCTGACTCTAAATGATCCAAGGTATTCGTCAATTATGCTATTAGCCTGCTTATTTACCTAGCTGCTGGGCTCACTATGTATATGTCATCTGATTTAATGATCAACTGTCCATATCTCCAGTTTGAAATAATGGACAGTCATTACATAAACTTTTGCAGGATTAAATGTTTTGTATATGGGAAGTTAAGACCATTATGTTTGTTTTGTATCAGGTTTACGTCTGAAGAACCCAGTGTCGTGTTCGCCAGGAAGCAGCCATCCGATGACAAACAGCGGTTCGATTTGCAGCACAGGCGAGGAGTCTCCCCCACCTGCTGCTCTACCTACAGAACCATCACCCCCATGCCTCAACATCCACCAATAGTGTTTGTTTTACAAGATCAATGAAGTTTGCGGACATCAACTGTCCAGAGCAAAGCCGACACATCCGAAGCCGCACCAGTCCACTGCTGCAACAGTCTTCCCATCACGTGAAGTGGCTGCTGCCATTGGCAAATCAAAAAATGACAAAGGAAGCAGTGACTGTGTAGTGTGTATTGCTGTGTCAGAAACAGACAGAACACATGGCTAGATTCTGTAAACATTTTACTGTCGATTTCCGATTTGGTGCAGAATGTTCAAAAGGGATATCTCTGGAACTATAAGAGCTGCAAATGTGGAATTTCACCACACTGTGCACATTGATGTGGTCTACAACTGTGCCAAATTTCACACTCCTGTGAGCTGTCTTCATGTTGCAAATCTATTAAAATACTTCATTAAACTTTAAAGCTGTTTTTCTCAGAATCGGTTTTCAGAAAATGACTTGGTACACCTTCTCTTTATGAAACAATAACTTGGCGACCAATACAGCTAGACATTTGTGTTTGGTACCATTGAAAAGCCCATACATTTACCTTTCACATGGTACCTTTAACTCAAAAAGTGATTTTCCTACTTATTCCTGATTTTGCTGTGCTGGGTCACATATAATAAATAAAAGTTTTTACCTACGACATACCTCTAGCAATAAACCATTCAGAGGCGCATTACACTTTACATGAATACACAGTAATTCGCAACACATTTCAATGATGCACTTCACGCCAGTTCAATGAATTGGATTACCTTGAGCGTTGAATCAATATTCTTATTCTGTGGATTTAATTAACCCTGCTCTTGTCCTTCTCCGTCTTTTTGTCGTTGTATGTAGTGCAACATTTGTCATGTTATGATATTTATATGTTCTTTGTGCCAATTCAGTGAATTGATTCAACTTGGCTGGTGATATCTGTCCAAACGGCGTACTTTTTACTGTGAATTTAATCAATCCCAGCTTTTTAATAGGTTGTTAGCAGACGACATGTCTGCTGGTATTGTGCCTTGTACATGCTCTAAAACACCTGTAAGCGTTTTGAGTGACAACATTATTTTCTAACGAGTATATTTTGGAGTGGACTTTGCACACTGAAACTTTCCTAAACCATGTATAGTGTCTGTAGTGTTTTTGAAGAAAGTTTTGTGCGTGCTTTTAATAGATTTCCTTACTGTAGTTTTGTAGGTACGAGTTAATTTCAAAAACTTTTTAAGAGGTTTTTTTGTGTGTTGCTATGGCAACAGGCAGTTGTATTAACTCCTGTTACACATTAAAACAGTAAAGTTTGGGAATGATGTTATGCAATTGACATGCAAAATATAAATGGTAATGTAACATTTCTACAAAAAAATTAAATTACATGTGTGATGTGTCGTAAATCATAGTGCATATTATATAGTTAGTATTGATTGTATTATAAATGGAAAGTTAATTTCCTTGAAACTTGGTATACATAATCTCAACACTCTTCAAAAGCAGTGTGCCAAATAAGAAGCCTGTTCTTTGCAAAATCATGTCACTGACTCTCTGTGACTGTTTGAACATGATCATTTACATGTAACAACACACCCAGCCTGGCAGATGAGGCTGGCTGTCGACAGCTGAAGGTGTTTACTAACTCTGAGATCGATTAACCCGTTTGGATGCACCTCTGAGCATGGTTTCCTAGGATTTAGGCAGAATAGATGTTATCTTATCATCATAAAGTGACAGTGCCACTTGTCCTTTTAAGTTGTACGTGAAATAGCAATCACGAAAAGTACAATTTGCATATCAACATAAAGATAATTATCTTACCTAGAAATGTTTCACCGGATGTGCCGAGGACTTTTCCTTACTTTTTGAGTTATTGCTGTTTGAAATGTTATTACACTGAATGCTAGACTTAGTATTTTACCAGCAGCTGTGTATACATTGCAGACTTGCAGTACACTGTACTAAACATTTGTGATGTAACAAATAAACCTCATTACACCTGTGTCATATTTATAAATAAGATTATAATATGTGTTGTGATATATTAAATCACATTGAAAGTTAAAAAATCGTGAATGTTCAAACAGCTGTAATTTAAAAAGTAAGCAGAATTCTTGCGGACATTCGGTGACATGTTTGTAGGTAAGGATATAATCTTTATGGTGATATACAAAGTATTACATTCTGCCATTGCTATTTCAAATATTTCTTCAAATACCAATCCACATAGACCCATGTTAAAGGGCAGCGGTTCACACTTCTATGACGTCACCACTGGCCACCACATGTCACAACAAACTGTGCAGAAAACATGCAGTAAAATACAACTAAAAAGGCCTTGAACATTGTGACAGGGATGGTTAAAATTATTTTAATATCACATCACTATTTTTAGAGTATTAGTAGTTCAAATTGGGAATTTATTTCACTGTAACCAGATATTCTCCATTGAGCAGAAAAAATGGCAGCAAAAAATTCAGCATTTTAAATGATGATGATTAAAGTCAGCTACCACTTATAGAAAGGTAGCGTTTAGTTAAAAAACAGCTTATGAATTTTTTAAGATGCGATGTCGCAATCAAATAATTGGAAACACTTCCGTACGTTTTTCATGTCTACAATCCCTTTCTGAAAGTCCCTAAATATTAGCAAAACAGACCTTCTGAAATGTGACCATAGCTAGTGGCAGCGAGATTACCTGGCATACTTTTGCAGATGATATAACGACCACTGCAGATGCAGTAGATGCCTACAGCCTAGTGAAAGCCGCTGGGCGTTACAAGTAAGTGAGCAGACGCCCCAAGTGCCGCACTGCTTCAAATGTGCAAAATGTTGCTCTTCGTCGCCATTGCACACTACCAGCATTTTCTGTGCTGGTTTTGTGTCAGACTATTTTTTTTCTTCAAAAACTCCAGTGATTTGCTGATGGGTGTGTGGATCTGAGCATTTGTGTAGCTTCACATATGCGCTCCTGTCTTCTTCTGAATAGAGTGACGCTGCAGTAATTCCATGCACATTCACATTTCTGCGCCTCACTGTTGCCTTAGTGTCTGATGCACCACAGTGCGATGTAGACTAACAGAATTACACCAAGCACTTAAAGCACAGTGAAGCACTTTTATTTTCAGTTTTTGTTGTCAAAACTTGTAAACATGAAGACGTGATAACCTGTTAAACGAAGCATTAATTAAAATGATATAAATTATAAATACTTAATGTTTGTCTGCTGTTACATTCAGGGGGGGGGACAGGGGCAGTAATCTGTTTCAGTGTTTCACGAAAGGACAAAATGGTGGGCAACATTTTGCCTTGCCATAGTCTGGCAGTAGAAGTGAGGACAGAAGCGGAGCAAGAAGTTGTATATTGTGATGTGTCATATTTCTTTCAGTTTGTTGCCATGACGACACTGCACTGAGTCTTGTTTTCTAGCAACCTTTTGTGAACTCCGTTACGGACAAGTGTGCGAGTTCACATGTCCGCAACAGACAAGTGTGTGAACGCAAACATGAAAGGGTTACGGAGCAGTTGCGGTCGTGTACCTGATAGTTATATAATGATGTTGCAGATGATATAACGACAACGTGTGACGGCGCAGACAGTTATGCCGCTGTGAAAACGGCAGGTCGATATAAGTGAGTCGCTGGTGCATGAGGCAATGATCATAACACTTCTTACAGACATCCTGTTTATGGCTTCCTAGCTACCTCGTCTGTGACTAGCTGTTTTGATTTGGTGTCAGTGCAGCATGTATATATGTAGAGAGGGCTACTGCCTCGGGCATCGTTGATCTACCTTGTTATTGCATGGCATGAAAAGACCCTGATTAATTTGTTTTTGGTGGAAGTGCTATGCTATGTACGTAATACTACATATGCAGAGTGGACTTATAGCTTAGCAACCTTTTTATTGCATGGCATGAAAAGACCCTGATTAATGGTATGGGTGTGTATATATGTATGCATGCATGCATGTGCTTGTGTATGCATTCCCTACAAATTAAATAACAACATTACAAAACATAAATGACACGTGTGTAGCATGATCATTATTAAAGAGTTTGTTGCAAGAGCAGTTGTTATTAATGCCTGTGTTGTAAATTCTATGTAAGTGTTGTTGATGTAATTCTTGTGTTGTATTTTATGCACTGCACTTCCTTAGAAGTGGTCTAACCGTTGCATGTGAGTTTGCCTTAGTCGTAGTTCCTCTAATAGGACATGCAAGTAATTCTTGTTTCTGAAGAGTTTTATGCAAGACTTAATGATGCTTTCTTAACACAACTGGTCCCCACCTCATTGTCCATAAGTATATTTTAAAAAAAATTACTGCAATATGCAAATAATTTGAAAATGATAACTTATCCGCATCATAGTTCCCACCTTCTACATGTGTTTTTGTCAGATGGAAACCTATAAAACTCACACTGGAGTCTTCTACCATTGCAGTTAGGCCTGAAGTGCAAAAGAATACGTGGTTTGTTCAAGTCGTTAGGGACTGGCTCGTGGATGAAAATGGCAAAATAGCATAAAACGGATTCGGGTACAAATGAGACTTGCATGTGCTATTCTATTACCTCTTCGCTACATATTTTTGGTGTTAACCAAAAAATGAAACAATGTAGAACATTTCTCCATTTTCTTAAATTTGTAGTATATGCGATTTTTTTTTCTTCAAAACATTTCGCAATTGTATTATTTATGATTGACGTTTGCTCATCCTTGCACTGGCCTTTGCCAATGAAGATGATGATGATGATGGATTATTGTGGCAAATGATACAGTTGCTGATATAAGGATCGTATCCACAATATTTCTTTCAGTGAAGGACAACTTGAACATGTTCTCTGATTTCAACCGTTGTCATGTTACAAGTAACACGTTTGACATTATGCATTATTATTAGTGGGTTTGCTAAATGTATGACAAATAATAACTGTCTGTTATGTAAGAATGACACATGATGCCACAATTTTGGTGTTTCCAAATACTATAATGGTGACCTTTAAGTATTCATTGGAGTCAAATTACAAAGTGATATAACTTGGGTTCAGAGACTGAGCTATGTCTGTTAAGCCGCTGATCAAATATATTTTATTATTTATTAATGTGGATACACTTATCAAGATTAATTTGCTAACTCCTGTTTCAACCAATATGTTTGATAATATTCAACTATTGATAGATTCTGTTATCATGTTTTCTTATTAGCATTGTACTGAAGTGTTCCTATCATTTGTGTTTACACTTAATTCTTTCTATAAGAATAATAATTAGATAGAATTATATATGTATAATATATCATGTATACATAAATGTTGCTGATTATTTGATGTAAATCTTGGTGTGGCTAATTGCAGAGAATGCAAACGGACTCAGGGAATTTCTACCACAGATTTAGTTGGCAGGTTGGTTACTCCGTATTAATGTTAATCCTTCGTAAATTGTCGAACTGCCATACAGACACATAGTGGCCATGTCTTCTCACATAAACAGATTAACTAACAAACAATCAACCATGTTACTATAGCAACTGTAGTCTGTCTGTTGGAGAAATGAGAAAAACCAGCTCAGTGGTTTCTTGGTAGTGTGCTGTTACCTATTGAATAAGTAACAAGATGATGAAACATTGCAAAGTGTGTGCTGCCATCTAGTGACTGTATCACAAATCATTGATAATTTACCTTGATTTGAGTATTAATCACACAGGTTGACATGTCTGGGTTATATTATATCTAAGCTCATTACTAGTAATGATACATCTGATTACAAGGGAATTACCCTGACTAAAATAACATAATGACGTACCCTTATCATATGTGTTTAGCTAGGATACTATTATATCTATACAAAAACATGATGAATCCCCACGATGTTCAAAAAGGAGTTCGTATTTTCAAAACATGATAAGTGCAGTCCGATATATCCAGTTTCAGCTAATCAGCCTCCCCAGATTGGCTGATGGTCTGTGACTGTCGGTTGTAGGATGCTACTGATGACCAAGTCTCATCACCAGAGAGATGATGACAAACTGCCAGTGCAGGTGGACGAAGTGACCGACATTGGTCAGGTACGTCCATCACAGCAGAATCTTGCACATTTCTCATTGAAACATCTGACTAGAATTGGGCTAGTGCGTGTGTGCGTGCGTGCGTGCATGTGTGTATGTGTGTTTTGTATGTATGACATGCCAATATTTTCTTCATCTATGGTTTGCACTTCAGGTATAGGACTTTCAGAGGTTCATGATATGAAGGGGCAGTTTTAATTCCCTATTAACTACAATGTTCTTTCGGTTTGTACCCTAGCAAGACGTTGTGTTGGTTGCCTAAGACGGTTTATCATGGTATTACGTGATAATAATTTACTTACATCTAGAACAAGAAAGTTTCATCTTGTTATCTTATTCAAAAAGTTGAATGTTTTGTTAAATAATTCAACACTGTAGCAAGTTTATTGTGACTTTTGACAGGACAAGGAAGCTCGGAGTCCATACACAAAGACATCTCAGTTTATGCCGACGACAAAACGTATCGCCCAGTTCTCCGAGGGCCGGGAACCCAACCCTGGTGACAAGATAGTTTACGTCGCTGGCGCATTTGATCTGTTTCGTATCCTTCTTGCTGATGGCTGCCAGTTCAGGGATGGTTACTCACACAACCAGTGTCTAATACAATATATTGATGTGCTGACATAAATGCATCTTGTCACAAGTGTAGAAGTCAACTCACTTCTTTCTCTATTCCTTTGCATTCCGACTCATTGCCCCTGGACTACCACAACACAACACAACACAACACACACACACACACAGCACAGCACAGCACAGCACAGCACAGCACAACAACACACACAACACAACACAACACAACACAACACAACACAACACAACACAACACAACACAACACAACAACTCAATAAAAACACAAACAGATAGTTATTTTGAGTTATTTACGTTTTCAGAAGAGTACAAAAGGGTTCCACAGTGGCATCTTGTTTGATTTGCTGGAGCAATTCTCATCGGTGGCACACAGTGCCCTGATTGGCCTGTGTGTTTGACCTAGCCACCACTAATAGGAGACCTGTCATACAAGCCTCCAAAAATGGCTGCCAAACACATGTATTCATCCATTCCATCTATGTTTTGTTTGAATTCTTACCACTGAAGTATATCTCTATTGCAAAATCAAAAGGCAGAGTTTCTAATGTGACAATTGTATGAACTACGCAAAAATATTTGATTTATAAAATGTTGTGCAGCAATGGTTATGTACATTTATGAGAAATTAGATCCTAGAGCCAAGAGCAATATATTCCATGTGGTAATGTAATTTACATATATAACCATCATCAACGTTGGTGGCAAAAGTAAAAAATGGGACGCACAAAATTCTGGTTTTCCAGCTGTGACATACAGGAGGCTACAGTTGGAGACAGAAGACATTGACGGGGCAAAGATCAAAATCCTGCAGTGGTGATAATTGTTTGTCTTGGTTTGTTTCTAAGTGGGTTTGTACTAC
This sequence comes from Ridgeia piscesae, assembly GCA_025642075.2. Classification (NCBI taxonomy): domain Eukaryota; kingdom Metazoa; phylum Annelida; class Polychaeta; order Sabellida; family Siboglinidae; genus Ridgeia; species Ridgeia piscesae. Next base: position 557,734 of record JAODUO010000119.1, read on the forward strand.
ATTCACCCAATCCTGGGCATGAGTCTTATTGCTTCCCTGACTCTGACCCAGATGTAGGACATTTAGACTTCCTGGAGAAAGCAAGTAAGGAGGGGGACTACCTGATTGTTGGTCTACACACAGACCAGGTGAGTGGCTTGTTATGATTACCATGCATTTGTAACACACTCAACTTGTGCAAACTGTCAAGTTAATGCTTTGCTAATGTAAGGTGAACATACCTGCCCTCATGAACACAAACATCAGGGTGAACATACCTACCCTTGTGAACACAAACACCAGGGTGAACATACCTGCCCTCATGAACACAAACATCAGGGTGAACATACCTACCCTCATGAACACAAACATCAGGGTGAACATACCTACCCTTGTGAACACAAACATCAGGGTGAACATACCTACCTTTATGTACACAAACATCAGGGTGAACATACCTACCCTTGTGAACACAAACATCAGGGTGAACATACCTACCCTCATGAACACAAACATCAGGGTGAACATACCTACCTTTATGTACACAAACATCAGGGTGAACATACCTACATTTATGTACACAAACATCAGGGTGAACATACCTACCCTCATGAACATAAACACCAGGGTGAACATACCTACCCTCGTGAACATAAACATCAGGGTGAACATACCTACCCTCGTGAACATAAACACCAGGGTGAACATACCTACCCTCGTGAACACAAACACTATTCTGGTTAAGTTGTATTGAAAGAAAACTACACAAATTTAAATTATTATATAAATCCTGGCCAAAAATGTGTGGTTCATGTTTAGGGTGTATTTGGGGGCTCCGAGTAACCTTCAACTTTATCCCCTGGGGTTCCCCAAAGTTTCCCCATGCACTCCATTGACGTTCCCAGAAGACCTTAGACTGCCAACAAACCTTCAGTTGCACCCTATTGTGGTTCCCTGAAATATTTATCCTTGAGCAGAACTCTTATTCCGTTCCCTCATGTGGTTCTCTCGCCTCAGTACGTGCCTCACACTTGTACCCTGGTCACATGACCTCACTTTGGTGAAAGTAACTAACTCGCCGGGGGTTGATTTTTGACTGTGGATGGGTAATGACACATTTCTAACTGTTCTGTACAGGTGGTCAACAGGTACAAACTGGGCAACAACCCCATCATGAACCTGCACGAGAGGGTGCTCAGTGTGCTCACCAACCGGGTAAGATCTCATTGCCCCAGTAGAGGGTGCTCAGTGTGCTCACCAACAGGGTAAGATGTCATTGCCCCAGTAGAGGGTGCTCAGTGTGCTCACCAACAGGGTTAGATGTCATTGCCCCAGTAGAGGGTGCTCAGTGTGCTCACCAACAGGGTAAGATGTCATTGTCCCAGTAGATGGAGCTCAGTGTGCTCACCAACAGGGTTAGATGTCATTGCCCCAGTAGAGGGTGCTCAGTGTGCTCACCAACAGGGTAAGATGTCATTGCCCCAGTAGAGGGTGCTCAGTGTGCTCACCAACAGGGTAAGATGTCATTGCCCTAGTAGAGGGTGCTCAGTGTGCTCACCAACAGGGTAAGATGTCATTGCCCCAGTAGAGGGTGCTCAGTGTGCTCACCAACAGGGTAAGATGTCATTGCCCCAGTAGAGGGTGCTCAGTGTGCTCACCAACAGGGTAAGACGTCATTGCCCCAGTGGAGGGTGCTCAGTGTGCTCACCAACAGGGTAAGACGTCATTGCCCCAGTAGAGGGTGCTCAGTGTGCTCACCAACAGGGTAAGACGTCATTGCCCCAGTAGAGGGTGCTCAGTGTGCTCACCAACAGGGTAAGATGTCATTGCCCCAGTAGAGGGTGCTCAGTGTGCTCACCAACAGGGTAAGATGTCATTGCCCCAGTAGAGGGTGCTCAGTGTGCTCACCAACAGGGTAAGATGTCATTGCCCCAGTAGAGTGTGCTCAGTGTGCTCACCAACAGGGTAAGATGTCATTGCCCCAGTAGAGGGTGCTCAGTGTGCTCACCAAAAGGTTAAGATGTCATTGTCCCAGTAGAGGGTGCTCAGTGTGCTCACCAACAGGGTAAGATGTCATTGTCCCAGTAGAGGGTGCTCAGTGTGCTCACCAACAGGGTAAGATGTCATTGCCCCAGTAGAGGGTGCTCAGTGTGCTCACCAAAAGGTTAAGATGTCATTGCCCTAGTAGAGGGTGCTCAGTGTGCTCACCAAAAGGTTAAGATGTCATTGTCCCAGTAGAGGGTGCTCAGTGTGCTCACCAAAAGGTTAAGATGTCATTGTCCCAGTAG
>JAODUO010000119.1:565000-594400 GCA_025642075.2 Ridgeia piscesae
CAGATCTCAGGACACGACCTCATGTGGTTATCTGTATATTCTTGTGACTAAAGGAGGCCCTCACCTCAGCACCAGTGTAGCTGGACACTCCTTGCCTTCTATTGCGCATGGGGACTGTGACTAATTGCTCTCCAGTGCCAGGGGCTGTCTCAATAACCCAGTATATTCATGTTAAACTGAACAGGTGCTGCTTTATTTAAACTGCCGATTGTTTATGCAAGCTGTGTTTATTTTGGTGTTTGTTTAATTATCTTTAAAATGATTTGACTGTGGTGTCTGTGGTGTGGTATACCATGGCTGATTGCTAACTGGGTATGGTCACTGCCATACACCAAAGGCCAAATGACCTGCCTGGAAAGCATAGCTAATTGGTATTCCATCTATGACAGGCTGCTTCTGCAGGTTTTAATTATGTTGTGTCTTCATAACTGTTGATTTCCTGTAAATGCAAGTTGAGTTTATTTTGATGCTTATTTCATTGTCTGTAATATGGTGTGACTGTGGTATGTAGGTGACAAACATATAAGATTAATATTATAAACAACTATACACTTTATTGATATCAACTGCCTTCTGATCACTGGGCTGGCTGAGTGGAGTGGACATAGGTAACCCTGTCTTGACTAAACAATATGAATGGCCAGTCGTGTTACTGCATTCACACATTTTGGCTGTGTTTCTTGTCATCTCATAATGTTATGGATCACCACAAAAAAGCCAATTAGATGATTATGGTAAAAAGACTACCGGGTAGGCAGTAACCATTATTCACCAAACACATTTCACTCATAATTAGATATACACTGTATAGTCCAAAGGACTTCAGGGCCTCTTGGCCCATTTATATATATTTAAAACGTATATCATTACCTTTGGCTACACTTTAAAAATAGGATTATATATAAATTATTGTTCAGTATAAATGTATGTATATATAGAGATATATACGTATGTATATGATCTGTTTAATATATATATATGATCTATTTAATATATATATATATATATATATATATATATATATAAAGTCACCAAACTTTATCTCAGTGTTTGAAATATTTGACATCGATGTAGGGAAGATCTGCAATATAACATTAATATTAATGAAACATTCAAATTGGGAATGGTATAATGTTATCTCCCAGTGTTAACTAATTTTATAAATGTTTTAAATGGAGGCAATCCTTTCCTCTAGTTACCAACTGAATATATATTGAACATCGAACGAAGATGTTTGAACATCAAAGGATATTGTGGTCAAGTTAGTAGGCTATTGTGGTCAAGTCAGTAAGTCTTGTCAGTATTCCCAATGAAGCTTGTTTGGAGCTGCATCCTTGCTATCTGAACATGCTACAGTGGTCAAAACTAGAAAAATGTTATTCGCATACTAAACACAACTTGCCAGCCGGCAGTATTTCTTTAACTTATACAGTGTATATTGAAGAAATTAAAAACAAGGAACAGATGCCTCCTTTTAATGGGCCATCAAACTTTACAAGTACAAAAGTGATGACTGAATTTTAATTCAATCACATTGTTAGTTTGATTTACATGACTGGAGGTATATAGTTATTGATATTATATATGTATATATATGGATGATATACCAAAGGATGAAACTCTATTCCTGTACATTAATAAAAGGCTTTTTACTGTCATAGTGATGTTTGTTGTATTCTTATATGAAAGTTAGTATAATGAAGTGGTAGCCTTTTGACAAATTTCCCAAGAATCACAGCATGCTAACACCTAGCGGCGTTAGTGGCCACCAGTCCATAAAGGCAACCTGTACATAAGGGTCACCTTAGAGAGGCTCAAATGACTTCCTGTCAGTGCATGAGTATCCAAGGCATGAAACTCTGCAATGGCAACCTGCCTATAACAATCATACAGCACGTTGTATTTATTGATTCAGTTGACATGTATAACAATTTGATAAAGTACATATATCACTAATTAGTTAGCAAACATATTTTATATAACACGCAAATTGTGAGGATACATTTTGTTTTTGATTATATCAGGGGTGTCATTTATAGTATGTGGAAGGCTATAACTAAGACATTTCATTGCAAATTCATGCTTAGTTCTAAAAGTATGTTATCTTATACACCACTATTATAATTGTGTATATTAATACTTGGTATAATTCGCCAGTTTAGTAAATATGGAGGTAATCAAATTGTTTATGAATATATTTAAAATAACATTTCAGTAGTTTTTTGTTGTTGAAAAAGTGGTTCCATATGTGAGTTATATGTATTTACGGTTATTCGCACAATCTTTATTGGCTGCTTGTAATTCTATTTCTTTGATATCCCCAAATCATAACACAATAATTTATGTGATTTGTGATAATCCACTATTACAACGAGACGCGATCACCAATCACAAACACAGTGGCGCCTCACGGTGGACTAAACTAAGAATCAGCCAAGCGTTCTAAGTGACAGGACGGGAAACAGTACTGGGAAATTTGTCGTATTGTTGTCGCAACCTAAGGGTTAGTTACGTAGTATACGTTATTTAAAACAGGAATGTGTATTAGAGATATATACATGTTATTTATAACACACTAACTTCACCATATAAAAGCGAACATCACAGCACAGCCGCAGGCTTTTGGGCGATAATGCAGTCGATCGTATCGTCTTTCTGTTGTCGAACTATTTAACAAGAATTTAACAAGATTGCCACCTAGAGATTCAACTCTAGATGGCAGGTGGACTAGGAAGCCATTTGGCTTATCGAGAGTCCAACCTATCTATCTAAGTATACCCCGCCCTTCTTAAGTATATGTCAATTTTATTTTTAAATATATTAACACTGCTAGCACCTACACAATCAGCTGATAATCTGTTCCATTCGTTTACTGTTCTTTGTGAAAATGAAAATTTTCTAATATCTAGTCTACACTGCTTCTTTGCTAATGTAACTCCATGTCCTCTAGTCCTTCTCTCTTCCTTGACTGTGAAAAATATATTTCTGTCAATATTTTCATATCCATTCAATATTTTAAACACTTCAATCTGATCTCCTCTCAATCTTCTGGTTTCTAGTGTTGTTAAGCCACATTTTTTAGACGCATTTCATAACTAATATTCCTGAGTTTTGGTATAATTTTGGTTGCTCTCCTTTGTACTCTTTCTAGCATATCAATATCCTTCTTCGATATGGCCTCCATGCTTGTATAAAATATTCTAAGTGAGGCCTAACATTGTTTTATACAGCGGTATTATTAGTTCTTTTTCTTTGTAAAATATATTTCGCCTAATTAATCCAAGAATTTGGTTTCCCTTCGCTGCTGCAATTCCACACTGCTCTGATACCTTCATGTCAGCACTAATAGTTAAGCCCAAGTCCTTTTCCTTTAAGGTAGTATTTAGTACAGTATCACCCATTGTATATTTTTCCTCTTCATTCCCATGTCCTGTGTGAAGGCATTTTACCCCTTTCCCAAAATTAAACAGCATTTGCCATTTAGACCATTCTATCAATTTTTATTAAGATCATCTTGTAAATGCTGTCTATCTGCATCCCCTTTTAATTTTCCCTAAACTTTTTTTGTGTCGTCCGCAAACCCAACACCTTGCTTGTTATGTCATCATCCAAATCATTGATATATATTAAGAATAAAATAGGTCCCAGTACTGATCCCTGCGGTACCCCAAAAACCCTTTCCAGTTTGAAACCCCCCCATAAACTACTACTCTTTGTCTTCTACCAATAAGCCATTTTTCTACCCAGTTGATCATTCCATTTCCATCCCATGGGCCTTTATTTTAAAGTATTTCTTTGGTGTGGCACTTTGTCAAAGGTTTTTTTAAAATCTAAGTAGATTATATTTTCTGGTGATCCCTCATCTAGCCACTTTGTGACATTTTCCCAAAAAAACATAACATATTTGTTAAGCATGACCTCGTTTAAAAAAACCCATGGAGATGGGTTTATCAATTTATTTTTAACAAGAAAATCAACCAGGTGATCTTTAATTAGTCTTTCTAATAGTTTGCAAATCACCAAATTTTAAACTCACTGGTCTATAGTTCTCTGACTTGTTTCTCAACCCTTTTTTTAAATAATGGTATAATGTTTGTTTCTTTCCATTCTAACGGAACTTTTCCCCTCCTCTAATGACAAATTGAACACTGTTGCAAGCGGTATGCTGATTTGTTCTAAAATTTTCCCAAATAGTAATTTGGGAGGAATCCCATCCACTCCAGGTGATTTATTATCCTTCAATCCTATTTTCATAGCTACCATTGTTGGGGTTACAATTAGTTGTCCTAAATAGTCAAACTCTTTTCCCTTCGAACTTAGTCTCAAGTACTGGTAATATACTAATATCTTCCCTGGTAAACACCGAACTAAAGTACTCATTTAGGTTTTCTGCCATTAAGAATCCCTCTGTTATTATGTTTCCATCACTACCTTCAGGGGGGCCCGACCTTATCCTGAACTTTCTTTTTTACTTAACATACGCATAAAAACTCTTGCTGTCATTTTTTTATATTAAAAGAAATTTTTTTGTTGTGCTTCTCTTTGAATTTCAAATTTTCAGCTGTAGCTTGATTAAGTGTTTTCTTTATAAATGCTATAGTCTTCTTCACTTCCGGTATGTCTATATGTTTCCCATCATTTGCTTGTATTTGTTTTTTCTAATGGCTTCCTTCGATAAGTGTTTCTTCTTTGACCTTTTCCCCCTGTTTTTTCAAGGGGACAAATTTGTAAACGACGCAGTCAATTTCACTTTTTAAAATATTCCAGCATTCTGTTGCTGTCTTATTCTTCAGTGTGTTTTTCCCAAATCTATCTTTGCTAAATATTCCCTCATGTCCTTATATCTTCCTTTGTGAAAATTTTTCCTGTACCTTATTTTTCTATTCCGTTCTGCCTTTACTTTGATGATAAAATGTATCTGGTTGTGATCACTAACCCCAGTGGCTCACATATCTTGACATTATCAACAAATTCCTTCTGTGAGCTCAATACTATGTCTAACACGTTCTCGCCCCTGGTTGCTTCTAACACATGTTGAAAAGGAAGGAAACTATCTTGTACTAAATTAAAAACTCTTGATCCTCTCTCCCGGTACTCTGTAGAGATGTCCACTGTATATGCCCATGGTTAAAATCCCCCATAATAATACAGTCCCGTTTACTCACTTCTTTGATAGCGTTGTGTTTTTTTTTCATTTTTTATGCTTATGTTTGGACTCCGATACACTAACCCAACAGAGTGTTGAGTTTCCTGTAATTTTAAAAAGAAAACTTCTTCACATTCTGCTTCTTTTTCTAATTTTATTTCAAAAGCTTGGATGGATTCTTTAATATATAAAATAACCCCGCCTCCCCTTCTTCCTAATCTATCTTTCCTAAACATTACATACCCTGTCATTCCTAATTCGGCATCTGGTATATCGGGTGTTGCCCAAGATTCAGTTATCCCCATTATGTGAGGGTCAATATCTTCTACCATAATGTTTAGTTCATTTTTTTTGTTTACTATGCTCCTTGCATTTAAACAAACACATTTATAACCAAATTCCGTAGGGTTTTCCCAGGTTGTTCTTTGCTGATGTCTTTTTTATCTTTTCCTCTAGTATTTGGCTTCTCTGTGTATCCCCCCTGCGAAACTAGTTTAAAAAGTTGCAACCTGTTCCATTATTAAACGATCGAAGAAGGTTCTCGGAGAACACTGCTGCGCCCTTTCCGCTTGATGGAGGCCACCCCTCATAAACATGTCTTCTTTACCAACAAAAAATCCCCACAAATCTACAAATCCAACTCCCTTTTTCTTCACACATCTGCTCTAATAGTCCCTTAATTGCCATCCTCTTGCAATTTCTAAATGTTGTTCCCCTTCCCCCCATCACTGGCAAGATTCCTTTAGAGTATGATCTGTTCAACTCTCGTTTCTTCCCGTGCCCCTACCAACTCTCTGTATCTCTTTACTATCCTGGTTGTTTTTCCCTCCCTGTCTGCATTGTTGTCCCTACATGTACTAATATAGACCCCCCTTTTGGGCCCTGCCCCAAAAAAGTTCTCTACCCGTTCAGTCCATTTCCCCTATCCTAGCCCCCCGGGAAAACAAACAACAACGTCTTCTCCTTTGCTTTTGTCCCGTCTGTCTTTGCAAAATAAGGGCTCCCCTAAATATCCTTTCTTTTTCCCAAAGCCCCTCGATCACTGCTTCAAATAGCTCCTCCGTTTTGCATCTCCCTGGTTGCTGACTTTTTTCCCCCGCCGCTTTCTCTGCTGTTCCTTTCTTTCCGGTCTCTTTTCTTCCTGTCATCGTCCTTGTTATTGACTTTCTTTTCCCTTCGTCTTAACCCCCTGTCGCATCTACTTCTCTCATCTCCTGTCCCCTTGTCCCCCCCTCCTTTCTCTGTCACCCTTTTCCCCTGTCACCTTCCTGCATGTCATGTTTCCTGTTGTTCTTTCTCCATTTGTTGTCCTTGCAATCACCCTCCCCCCACTCTGCATCCCCCTTCCTATCCATTAGTCTAGCTAACTCTGCTGTCAGACAGTCCACTTTCCAACACCCTAAACATTGGAACGTAAACCCTTCCCCGTTGTCTCTGACCAAGTTTTTTCCCCACCCCGAACCCAAAAACCCCAAGCTGTGGCAGTGGTTACACACCAAGTGCCTCCTTGCCTTCACTTGCCGCTTGCCAGGTGCCATATTTGGGTTTGTCAAAAACAACTCTTAGTTTAAACCAACTTAGTCTTTAGAAAGACTGTTTGTTTATTGTGTACAGCAACTGAACACACTTTATGTTATAAACAACTTACTACCTATGCTACCATGAACAATAAGTTTAGTCTGTATTTGGGACCGTTCCCTAGCGGAAACCTTTGGGCACTACCTATATAAACAAACAAACAAGGGTTTCCTACTAAAACGCTTGTTTATTTTTAATAACAATGATATCTATTCACAGTTTTATCTTATATATGTAGTTGTTACTCTTATTGCTTTATCTCTTATATACTATATCAAATAAAGAGATTTGCTCAATCTTGTTTACAATTTGTCGAAGCCTAGATTACCCTTTTATCACCCACTATACTAATCTGTTCAAAAATACTGTTAACTAACAAACTTTAACCAAAACTACTACTCAATATATGTCCAGTACCACTTTATGAATAACCTTAACACAAGAATAATACTTATCAATCAATATTTCCGCTTGTTTTTCAAATTTTATACACCACCAATTTCAAACCTCTACATCTGCCAATTTTCCCGCCAGAATCTAGGTCTAGGACTAGGCATTACGTATTCAATTCAATTCAGTTCAATTCAATAACTTTATTCCAGACTCAACAGGGCATATACACCAAGTACATGTGACTCTGAGATCCATATGATGACATTAGGCAGACAGTAATAATATACGGACAGTATGGATTCTGGCCCAATGCTATGCCATATGCCTGTGTATTATTCGTATTAAAAAACCTCGGCTATACGCAGAGCAGTGACGTCACTGCACAGCGAATTAAGATAACATAGTTGCTATTATTCGCAGAGCAGGTCAGAAGGGTGTTTATTGGATAATTAAAACTCATTTTATTAGCTGGTTACTAAGTAAATACAGTTGGCCTGTGTCCATAGAAGTTTTTTGTAAATTCTATACTGTCCTAACAATGATGAGGTGAGAGGCGTGGATTGTGTAGTGGTTAGCAGTTTTGCCTTTCACACCGATGGCCCGGGTTCAATTCCTTGTCATGGTAGGCATGGTATATTACTATTAATATTATTTTTTGCAATTGCTATACTTGTATTTTTTATATTCTATTTCTTGACGACATTGATAAATAATATCAATTCCAACAATGCCACCTTTGCTATACAGAACTGAACTAGAGAAAATAAAACAAAATCAGTTATTTAGCTAGTCACATGTTTTACTTGTGCTTTTATTATATTTATTTCTTATAACTTTTAACTACTATCGTCGACACTACTGAACAGAGATTTACTCTATTTAAAGTTTATCAACACACATAGCAACTAGTCAAAGGTTCTTTCTTACCTGCTCTGCGAATACCGATAATATTTGCCTAATTTGCATTTCGCAGAGCAGTGATGTCACTGCACTGTGAATTAGGGAAATTCCCTTATTTGCAGAGCTGCTTGTTGAAGGCGTGAAAATAGATATGATCTATCAAGTTATGTAGAAAAATATTCAAATTATATAATATGCATTTATGGAACTATAACAAGTTAACAAGCATCCAGCCATATGCTGCAATTAATGCGCAAAGCTTGTACATATATCCACCACTGTCTATAGCCAGATACTCATTTATACAGCTGAGTGAACTGGAGCAATGTAGAGCGAAACAACTTGCGCAAGGTTTTAACACTGCAGCATAGGATTCGAACCCGGATCCTCTTAGTTGAGAGTCCGAAGCTCTACGGCCTCTACCCCTGAGCATGCATTTATGTAATAGCACACATTTATGTAACTATAACCCTCCACTCTTATATGTTTAACTAGATCAGCTAGAGTAATAATTTAATTATTTACTCATTAATATTTTTCTATTTACATATATTAATTTAAGATTTATTACAATTGACATTAATACTGCTGACTTGCTGTACCCTGTAATCATTTATTATTAATTAAGTACTATATTTATATTATATATATATATATATATAATATAAATATAGTTATTAATTAATAATATATATATATATATATATATATATATATATATATATATATATATCAATTGCTTGTATGGGTATCTTGTGTATGTAATTAGAACAATGCCACCCTTAATTTCATTTCATTTTCTCTAGTTCAGTTTCGTACAACAATGATTTAGCTATATGTTTTAATTGTACTTTCATTATATTTATTTCTTATTATTTTTAGCTACTATTATCAACACTACTGAACAGAGTTTTTCTTTATATTTTAATGTCTAAAAAGTGTATCATTATTATTATAAGAACATGCAACTCTTCTTTACCTGCTCTTAGAATGCCACAAGTCTTTTGCAAATTTGCAGAGCAGTGACGTAACTGCCCTGCAAATAGTGGCGAGTGTGACCTTATTGGCAGAGCTGCTCTGTGAATAATCTCGTTCTTAGAAAATGTATACAGTTGTTTCAGTCAAATGTTCACATATAAAAGCTTGTTCCAGTGTTTACGAATCCTGGAAGTGAATCTTGACCATTGTGTGCGTCTTGATTGAATGATCGATTGGTATCATAAACACAACTTAATGTTGCATGTCGAATAGATAAAGACAACATGATTACTTATCTTATTATGTGCACAATTGACCTATTTACATTGCTTGTGGTAGAAATTACCATTTTCAAATGGCATTTTTCTGAACATTCCATTGGAACTACTATTTGTATAATCACGAATTGATTCATGCGGTGAGATAAAAAAGTAAAGTATCTGTACCAAACGTTTTGCGAAGATTTGTTTAACTTTGAATAGTTTCTCTGCGGATGTGTACTATCTGTGATTTTGCAAGGCGACTTAAACTTTTGAGTCACTGATAAGTTGGGGGCAGTTTATGTAACTTAGAACAACATTAGTTTAATTGTTCATGGAAAGCGTTATGGATGGTGAATTGCAGTACATATCCTTTATTTGCTCGTGAATTAATGGCATCTAGCTAGGAGTAGCTTTTATAGTGTGCATCTACAGGCAGACAGACAGACAGACAGACAGAGGCTCCAATTTAATTGGATTATGTAGGGTACATAATTGCTGTCACACGTCACGATGACACACGTGTCGGGTACTGCTATGACGTGTCGGTAGCTATGTCATGTCATAACACCGGTGCTGCTCTTTACCGTAGCATTCTGTCCCGCAGATTGCAGTGACGTCGCAGACAGACAATGTCGCGCTACGACATTGATCTGTTCGACCCGGCGCCTGACCCCGACCTCGTGTGCTGCATCTGCAAGAGCGTGCTCGACACGCCCGTCGAGAGTCCGTGTCGCCATGTCTTCTGTCGCGTCTGCATCACGACGTGGCTCGGCACTTGTCCGACGTGTCCCACCTGCCGCCGAAGCATCGTCTCGACGGAGCCCGTCATGCCGCTCATCCAGGGCATTATCAACCGTCTGAAGATGAAGTGCGTGAACCACGCGACGGGCTGCACGACGACCGTGACGCTGGAGCAGTACGACGCGCACGTCAAGGAGTGCGCCTACCAGGAAGCGACGTGCCAGTTCAAGAACTGCGGCCAGGTGCTGCTGAAGGGAGGTCTCGTGCAGCACGAAACTACGTGCAAGTTCCGCGAGATCAAGTGCCGCAAGAGCTGCGGACTCATGATCACGTACGTCGACCGCAAGAAGCACGACTGCGTGAGAGCCCTGCAGAAGTGTGTCTCTGGTGAGTCGACGGCCTTTAGTGTAACACCGTCTCCAGCACAGCCCTTCTTAATTGTCAGTGGGGGTCAATCCAGTTCTGTAAATTCAAGTCCTAGACGGAAACAATTTCATGTTATCAATTCCAGTTTGGAAAAAATTCTTACGCAACTTCTATTGCGCCTAAATCGTTAGAAACCAAGCTCAGAGGCTGTCAGTACAAAATGCAATACAATACAAAAGTGCTAATCGATTTCAGAATCAATAAACAATTCCAGGAAGCTATGGTGGATAGGTTGTAAAGTTATGCTTGATAATCTGTGTTCACAATAATATTTTATCAGAGATAATGGAACAATTACATCGTTGATGTTCACATCTTCCTGCCTCCTAACGTACATGTTGTGTCGCACGATGCAGCTTGATAATAAACTCAAACTTCTGAGTGCAGCTTGGAAGACAACAAAGTTATCCATTGTTTTATTTCGGCAGATCAACAAGAGGCGCTGCGGCAGTTTCGTGAGAAGGAGGACGAATGGGAGCGCATGCGCAAGCGACTCGAGAAGCAGGTGACGAAGCTGAGCGAGAGTATCGCGTCGTCGCGTCGCAACAGCCTGACTCCGTGGGGCATGTCGCTGTTGTCCTGGCTCAACCTCGACAGCGACCACGCGAGCGGACAGGACGACAACGACTACGAAGAGGGCAGCCGTGACGGCAACAACGACGACTACGTGCTGAGTGAGGAGAACGACGACAACGACGGCGGATACGGCACGACTAACGGAGTTGTCAACACCGACAGTTCGGACGTGATGGTGTTGCGCAGCGGTAGTTCCGTGCCCGTTGAACGCGGCGGCGGCGACGCGGACGTGGACGCGGGGTGGTCACGTGATCATCCGATGTCCAGGCTGCGCTCGCGAAGTCGGTTCAGGTCTCGCGACGAGAGACAGTCGAGGTCCGAGGCTCACGATCGGTCGCCATTGCTGCCGCGTGACCGGTCGCAGTCGCGTTCTCCCAGTCGGCCGATGTGGGAGACTACGAGCTCCGGACGCAGGCGTTTCTCGAGGTCGAGGCACGCCAGACCGTTGTCGAGACACCTGTCAAGAACGAGACCCGATTTGACGGCAATTCCTGATGTGCCCGTGGAGTCGAATAACGACCGAAGATCACGTCTTCGAGGGAGCTACTCTTGGCACGACCCTTGGCACGACGCAGGTTCTGGCCGATCGTCGGCTTCAGAGTCCAACTGGTCGTACAGGGACGAGGACGTGTTTCTGTCAGACACGTACTATTCCGACCACAGCTCACCGTACTACACACACGGGTCACACGGAGAAGGAGACTATGAGGATTTTCCTGACGAGGATGTCAGCCAGCACGAGTCGTTGTCTCCTGTGGGCGTTGACACGGAGGAGGACACAAGGACTGTCGTGTCCATCTCGGAGAGTCACATCAGTGCTGAGTTCTCTCAGCAGGAAGACTCGGACGGCGAGGCAGCCAGGAGCCCGGGTGATGCTCCCGTCAGTGAGTCTGTGTCTGACGACCACGTCTCCACTGGCTCACACGGCACGGTGGACAGCCAATCGGCATTCGATGACTCAAATGGAAATGCGGACAATGCTGACGACGGTGGCCACATCTTCGATGACATCACTGGAGGTAGTTCCGACGGCAGCCGCTGTGTCGACGACGGCAACGATATTGGACATTCGGATGAACTTCAGGAGAGATATCTTCAGTCTGGCGTGCACACAAACACTGGCTCGCCCCCTGACGACTACACTGACCTCGTGGACCTGTCTTCATACACATACCACGACCGGGAACCTATCGCGGCTGACACTCGCTCAGGTCCCGCAACGGAGCACTCGACGGGTAGTTCAGGGGACCTGCGGGAAACGCTCGGCGAAGGCAGGCCGGATTTCAACAACATCATACGTGACAGCGACATCATGGTGTCGGCAGAGGAAACGGTAGGAGGCGACCACGACGCGGGACAGAACAAGGCGTCGTCGACCCTGGTGGACGGGGTTGGCTCGAGCAGAAAGAGGAGACGTCACGACGGCGAATCCGACGGCGGCTTCGCGTCGTCGAGGAAGAAACTGAAATGGCACGAGCCAGCGGACCCGTGGGCGGCACAAGACCGCTGGCCGGCAGACGGCGTGTATGACTACTACACGCGTGATTATGTCAACGGAACCGCATCGTCTGGTTCGTTCAGATTCAACCGGACGGACAGTCGCCCTTCGACTGTGACCAGTAGCGCTGGTTCACGCGCTGTAGGTGATGTGCAAGTGTCCTCGCACCCCCGGAGACGACACAGACACCCCATAAGAAGACACACCTCTGTCGGCAGGATGTCCACGTTGCCGAGCTCGTCTCAGCCACCGGCTGAAGCCAGAGATCGGGTCACGTCCCAGAGCGGCTCGGCAAACGAAGGCATAACCACCGACGTGCACAGGAGAACTGCACCGAGGACTCCGCGACATGCGGCTCCTGTCTCTGCTTGCGGCAAGAAGTGATGCTTCCGACGGCGTAAATCGTCGTCGTCATACCATTGAGAACACTGACGTCGCCGCGACAACGAGATCCGGGCGCCGGTCATCGAGGAGACACCGGAACCTGCACGACGGGAGACACGACAGCCGTGGCGGCGATCAACTCGTCGCTCGCCCGCCGGTGGACATACTGGAAGCTTCGGACAGCGACGACACGCTGTGGCAGCCGGACGGCGGCGGCGATGGAGGCCACTCGTCCGACCATAGCCAGTCGACGGAGGAGCCGACGAGTGACTCGAGCTACGAGGTTCTCGTGCCGAAGACCTGGGTGCAGATGCTTAACGAGTACGACTCGCAGGACTCCGACCACAGCTGGAGGCCTTGAGTCTGTCACTCTCGGGGCTGAGCATAGGAAATAGGTGGTTTAACAATAACAACACGATGCCACAAATGACGGGGAATTGGCCGTTGGGACAATATTGTAATGTATCATAGGTAATTTTAATTTGTATCTATCATGTCTGTAGTGTATATGTTCGTGCATGTTTATGTTGTGTTTTAGCGTACCGTGTTAGTTTACTTGGTTTAGTATTTTACGGTGGAGTTGGTGGTAGTATAGTTTGCTGTTTCATTCTCGGAAAGTCTACCTAATGGTCGCTAAAGCTAAAGCTATTACTCAAGGTATACCAAGAATTGTAGTCACTAAATTATTGCTCGATATATATATTAAGGGTTGTATGTTGCGATCATTAAACTTAGCAAATTGTATTAATGTAATTGTCTTTATTCTACATCAATTATTCTACGTCAGTTGTGCGCATTGAAAGCCATGGAAACCTTAGAATGTATAAGCCAAGTATACATGCACGGGCCACTGTGTGAGCAGGTGTCCGCTTACGGCGATATGCGATTAGTACGGCATTTACACTTGCATTTTAAGGTCTATGTCCGTTATAGCTACATTTTCCCCGTTATAGCTTCTTATTTAATTATACAATTCAGGAGAGGTCAGCAAGAGGGAGCATGAACTATTTTAGATTATTGTAAGATTTCTACATGAAATGTATTAATGAAGCATTTTAAAAGTCAGAAGAATTATATATAAATGTAATTGTCAGTTATTTTTGAAATGGAAAATATACCATAAAACACTTGTGCAAAATATTTTTAAGGCAACTACGTTATTAATTGTACAGAATACATAATTATTGCATTTATAAAAAAATAAAGTAATCAATTGTTCTTGTTATGTAGTGGTAGGACGGCAGCATCATGCTGAACTGGAAGATGTTGGGATGGTATTTCCCCACAACATTTGTCAGTTTCTGTGTAGACATTCCACATGTCCATGGAGATCTTTGAATCGTCATGTCTCCACAAAGCAGTCATTAAGGACTAAGACTAAGGAGAATCTTCCAGATCCACCGGCCAGACTAAGGAGAATCTTCCAGATCCACCGGCCAGACTAAGGAGAATCTTCCAGATCCACCGGCCAGACTAAGGAGAATCTTCCAGATCCACCGGCCAGACTAAGAGGAATCCTCCAGATCCACCGGCCAGACTAAGGAGAATCTTACACAATCAGCTGATAATCTGTTCCATTCGTTTACTGTTCTTTGTGAAAATGAAAAATTTCTAATATCCAGTCTACACTGCTTCTTTGCTAATGTAACTCCATGTCCTCTAGTCCCTCTCTCTCCCTTGACCGTGAACAAAATATTTCTGTCAATATTTTCATACCCATTCAATATTTTAAACACCTCAATCTGATCTCTCAATCTTCTGGTTTCTAGTGTTATTAAACCACATTCTTTTAGACGCATTTCATAACTAATATTCCTGAGTTTTTGTATCATTTTGGTTGCTCTCCTTTGTACTCTTTCTAGCATATCAATATCCTTCTTGCGATATGGCCTCCATGTTTGTATACAATATCCTAAGTGAGGCCTAACTATTGTTTTATACAGCGCTATTATTAGTTATTTTTCTTTGTACACTATGTTTCGCCTAATTAATCCAAGAATTTGGTTTCCCTTCGCTGGTGCAATTCCACACTGCTCTGATACTTTCATGTCAGCACTAATAGTTAACCCTAAGTCCTTTTCCCTTAAGGTAATATTTAACACAGTACCACCCATTGTATATTGTGCATCTTCATTCCCATGTCCTGTGAGGAGGCACTTACACTTTCCAAAATTAAACAGCATTTGCCACTTCTCAGAACATTCTATCAAGTTATTAAGATCGTCTTGTAAATGCTGCCTATCTGCATCACTTTTAATTTTCCTAAACACTTTTGTGTCGTCCGCAAACTTCAACACCTTGCTGGTTATGTCATCATCCAAATCATTGATATATATTAAGAATAAAATAGGTCCCAGTACTGATCCCTGCGGTACTCCACTCAAAACCGATTTCCAGTTTGAAACCTCCCCATCAACTACTACTCTTTGTCTTTTATCAATAAGCCATTTTTCTATCCAGTTGATCATATCATTTCCTATGCCATGGGCCTTTAATTTAAATAGTAGTCTTTGGTGTGGCACTTTGTCAAAGGCTTTTTTAAAAATCGAAGTAGATTATATATACTGGTGATCCCTCATCTACCCACTTTGTGACATCTTCAAAAAAACATGACCTCGCTTTAAAAAAAACATTTTTTAACAAGAAAATCAACCAGGTGATCTTAAGTTAGTCTTTCTAATAGTTTGCAAATCACCGATGTTAAACTCACTGGTCTATAGTTCTCTGACTTGTTTCTCGAACCTTTTTTAAATAATGGTATAATGTTTGCTTCTTTCCATTCTAACGGAACTATTCCCTCCTCTAATGAAAAATTGAACTGTTGCAAGCGGTATGCTGATTTGTTCTACAATTTCCAATAGTAATTTGGGAGGAATCCCATCCAATAAGGTGATTTATTATCCTTCAGATCTCTTATTTTCATAGCTACCATTGTTGGGGTTACAATTAGTTGTCCTAAATAGTCAAACTCTCTCCCTTCGAACTTAGTCTCAAGTACTGGTAATATACTAATATCTTCCCTGGTAAACACCGAACTAAAGTACTCATTTAGGTTTTCTGCCATTAAGAATCCCTCTGTTATTATGTTTCCATCACTATCTTCTAGAGGACCGACCTTATCCTGAACTTTCTGTTTACTTCGAACATATGCATAAAAACTTTTGCTGTCATGTTTTATATTAAAAGCTATTTTTTTTGGTAGCTTCTCTTTGAATTTCTAATTTCAGCTGTAGCTTGATTAAGTGCTTCTTTATAAATGCTATAGTCTTCTTCACTTCCAATATGTTTATATGTCTTCTACATCATTTGCTTGTACTTGATTTTTCTAATGGCTTCCTTCGATAAGTGTTTCTTCTTTGACCGTTTCCCCTGTTTTTTCAAGGGGACAAATTTGTCAACGACGCAGTCAATTTCACTCTTTAAAATATTCCAGCATTCTGTTGCTGTCTTATTCTTCAGTGTGTTATTCCAGTCTATCTTTGCTAAATATTCCCTCATGTCCTTATATCTTTCTTTGTGAAATTGTTTCCTGTACCTTATTTTTCTATTCCGTTCTCCCTTTACTTTGATGATAAAATGTATCTGGTTGTGATCACTACACCCCAGTGGCTCACATATCTTGACATTATCAACAAATTCCTTCTGTGAGCTCAATACTATGTCTAACACGTTCTCGCCCCTGGTTGCTTCTAACACATGTTGAGAAAGGAAACTATCTTGTACTAAATTTAAAAACTCTTGATCCTCTCTCCCGGTACTCTGTAGAGATGTCCACTGTATATGCCCATGGTTAAAATCCCCCATAATAATACAGTCCTGTTTACTCACTTCTTTGATAGCGTTATGTATTTTTTCATTCTCTTCCATGCTTATGTTTGGACTCCGATACACTAACCCAACAGTTAATGTTGACTTTCCTGTAACTATGTTACACCAGACAGCTTCTTCACATTCTGCTTCTTTTTCTAATTTTATTTCATAAGCTTGGATGGATTCTTTAATATATAAAATAACTCCGCCTCCCCTTCTTCCTAATCTATCTTTCCTAAACATTACATACCCTGTCATTCCTAATTCAGCATCTGATATATCAGGTGTGGCCCAAGATTCAGTTATACCTATTATGTGAGGGTCAATATCTTCTACCATAATGTTTAGTTCATTTCTTTTGTTTACTATGCTCCTTGCATTTAAACAAACACATTTATAACCAAATTCCGTAGGGCTTTCCAGGCTGTTCTTTGCTGATGTCTTTTTGCTATCTTTATCTATGCCTCTAGTATTTGGCTTCTCTGTGTATCCCCCCTGCGAAACTAGTTTAAAAAGTTGCAACCTGTTCCATTATTCATCGATCGAAGAAGGTTCTCGGAGAACACTGCTGCGCCCTTTCCGCTTAGATGGAGGCCATCTCTCATAAACATGTCTTCTTTACCAACAAAATATCCCCACAAATCTACAAATCCAACTCCTTCTTCTTCACACATCTGCTCTAATAGTCCGTTAATTGCCATCCTCTTGCAATTTCTAAATGTTGTTCCCCTTCCCCTCATCACTGGCAAGATTCCTGAGAGTATGATCTGTTCAACTCTCGTCTTCTTCAGTGTCTCTACCAACTCTCTGTATCTCTTTACTATCCTGGTTGTTCCATCCCTGTCTGCATTGTTCGTCCCTACATGTACTAATATAGACCCCCCTTGGCCATGCCCCAATACGTTCTCTACCCGTTCAGTCACATGCCCTCCACTCTGCATCCCCTTCACAATATCCGTTAGCCTAGCTAACTCTGCTGTCAGACAGTCCACTTTCCAACACCCTAAACATTGGAACGTAAACCCTTCCTCCGTTGTCTCTGACCAAGTTTTTCCGCACCCCGATACGGCAAAATCCACCAAGCTGTGGCAGTGGTTACACACCAAGTGCCTCCTTGCCTTCACTTGCCGCTTGCCAGGTGCCATATTACGATTTGTCAAAATCAACTCTTAGTTTAAACCAACTTAGTCTTTAGAAAGACTGTTTGTTTATTGTGTACAGCAACTGCAGCACACTTTATGTTATAAACAACTTACTACCTATGCTACCATGAACAATAAGTTTAGTCTGTACTGGTACCGTTCCCTAGCGGAAACGTTGGACACTACCTATATAAACAAACAAGGGTTTCCTACTAAAACGCTTGTTTATTTTTAATAACAATGATACCTATTCACAGTTTTATCTTACATATGTAGTTGTTACTCTTATTGCTTTATCTCTTATATACTATATCAAATAAAGAGATTTGCTCAATCTTGTTTACAATTTGTCGAAGCCTAGATTACCCTTTTATCACCCACTATACTAATCTGTTCAAAAATACTGTTAACTAACAAACTTTAACCAAAACTACTACTCAATATATGTCCAGTACCACTTTATGAATAACCTTAACACAAGAATAATACTTATCAATCAATATTTCCGCTTGTTTTTCAAATTTTATACACCACCAATTTCAAACCTCTACATCCACCAATTTTCCCGCCCTCTCCCTTCTAGTCGCACTCTCCCGTCTTGTAGCCCTCTCTAAACGCTCTCTCCAGTCTAGTCATCCTCTCCCGTCTAGTTGCCCTCTACCGTATAGTCGCCCTCTCTCTTCTAGTCGCTCTTTCTGGCAGCTCTATACCGTCTAGCCGCCCTGTCCCACCTTGCAGCCCTCTCCCATTTAATCGCCCTCTAGCCGCCGCATCACATTTAGTCGCCCTCGCCCGTCTTCTCGCTTTCTCCCGACTAGTCGCTCTCTCCAATCTAGCCGAGGTATCCCGTCTAGTTGCTAACCTCCCTCTCCCACCTTGACACCCTATCCCGTCTAGTCGCACTCCCACGTCCAGTCGCACTCTACCGTCTAGTCGCCCTCTGACGTCTAGTCGCGCTCTCCCGTCTTGTCGCCCTCTCCCTTCTAATCGCCCTTCTCTAGTCGCCCTTTCCCGCGTAGTCGCCCTCTCCAGTCTATTCGCCCTCTCCCGTCTAGTCGCCCTCTCCCGTCTAGACGCAGTCTCCAGCCGCCCTCTCCACTCTAGCCGCCCTCTCCTGTCTAGTCGAACTCTCCAATCTAGTCCCACTCTCCCGTCTAGCCGAGCTGTACCGTCTAGCCGCCCTTTCCTTCTAGTCTCCCTCTCCCTTCTATTCGCCCTCTCTAGCCGCCCTCTGCCGTCTAGGCGCCCTCTCCCGTCCAGTCGCCCTCCCCCGTCTTGTCGCGCTTTCCCATCTAGCCGCTGTCTCTGGCCGCCGTCTACCGTATAGCTGTCCTCTCCCGTGTAGCCGCCCTGTCCCACCTCGCCGCCCTCTCCAATTTAATCGCCCTCTCCCGTCTTCTCACCTTCTCACATCTTGACGCCCTATCCCGTCTAGTCGCCCTCTCCCCTGTAGCCGCCCTCTCCCGTCCATTCGCCCTCTCCCGTCTAGTCGCCCTCTCTAGTCGCCCTATCCCATCTAGTCCCCCTCTCCCGTCTAACACCCCTCTCCATTCTAACTCCCTCTCCCGTCTAGTCGCCCTCTCTCGTCTGGTCGCCCTCTACCGTCTAGTCGGCCTCTCCATACTAGTCGCCCTCTCACGTCCATTCGCCCACTCCCGTCAATTCTCCCTCTCCCGTCTAGTCGCCCTCTCCCGTGTAGTCGCCCTCTCCCGTCTAGCCGCCATCATACGTCTAGTAGCCCTCTCCCGTCTAGTCGCACTCTCCAGCCGCCCTCTCCCCTCTAGCCGCCCTCTTCTGTCTAGTCGAACTCTCCCATGTTGTCCCACTCTCCCGTCTGGCCGAGCTGTACCGTCTAGCTGCCCTCTCCCGTCTAGTCTCCTTCTCGCGTCTAGTCGCCCTCTCTAGACGCCCTCTCCCGTCTAGTCGCTTTCTACCGACTAGTCGCCCTCTCCAATCTTGACGCCGTATCCTGTCTAGTCGCTATTTCCCGTTGTGTCGCCTTCTCCCGTCCAGTCGCCCTCTCTGGCTGCCCTCTATCGTCTAGGCACCCTCTCCCGTCTTGCCGCTCTCTCCCATCTTTAACAAGATTTAACAAGATTTAACAAGATTGCCACCTAGAGATTCAACTCTAGATGGCAGGTGG
Source organism: Ridgeia piscesae (assembly GCA_025642075.2). Taxonomy (NCBI): domain Eukaryota; kingdom Metazoa; phylum Annelida; class Polychaeta; order Sabellida; family Siboglinidae; genus Ridgeia; species Ridgeia piscesae. The sequence goes on from JAODUO010000119.1 coordinate 584,979, forward strand.
ACTAGGAAGCCATTTGGCTTATCGAGAGTCCAACCTATCTATCTAAGTATACCCCGCCCTTCTTAGGTATATGTCGATTTTATTTTTAAATATATTAACACTACTAGCACCTACACAATCAGCTGATAATCTGTTCCATTCGTTTACTGTTCTTTGTGAAAATGAAAATTTTCTAATATCTAGTCTACACTGCTTCTTTGCTAATGTAACTCCATGTCCTCTTGTCCTTCTCTCTTCCTTGACTGTGAAAAAAATATTTCTGTCAATATGTTCATATCCATTCAATATTTTAAACACCTCAATCTGATCTCCTCTCAATCTTCTGGTTTCTAGTTGTTAAACCACATTCTTTTAGACGCATTTCATAACTAATATTCCTGAGTTTTGGTATCATTTTGGTTGCTCTCCTTTGTACTCTTTCTAGCATATCAATATCCTTCTTGCGATATGGCCTCCATGCTTGTATACAATATTCTAAGTGAGGCCTAACTATTGTTTTATACAGCGGTATTATTAGTTCTTTTTCTTTGTACACTATATTTCGCCTAATTAATCCAAGAATTTGGTTTCCTTCGCTGCTGCAATTCCACACTGCTCTGATACCTTCATGTCAGCACTAATAGTTAACCCTAAGTCCTTTTCCTTTTAAGGTAGTATTTAGTACAGTATCACCCATTGTATATTGTGCATCTTCATTCCCATGTCCTGTGTGAAGGCACTTACACTTTCCAAAATTAAACAGCATTTGCCACTTCTCAGACCATTCTATCAACTTATTAAGATCATCTTGTAAATGCTGTCTATCTGCATAACTTTTAATTTTCCTAAACACTTTTGTGTCGTCCGCAAACTTCAACACCTTGCTTGTTATGTCATCATCCAAATCATTGATATATATTAAGAATAAAATAGGTCCCAGTACTGATCCCTGTGGTACTCCACTCAAAACCGCTTTCCAGTTTGAAACCTCCCCATCAACTACTACTCTTTTTGTCTTCTATCAATAAGCCATTTTTCTATCCAGTTGATCATTCCATTTCCTATGCCATGGGCCTTTAGTTTAAGTAGTAGTCTTTGGTGTGGCACTTTGTCAAAGGCTTTTTTAAAATCTAAGTAGATTATATCTACTGGTGATCCCTCATCTAGCCACTTTGTGACATCTTCCAAAAAACATAACATATTTGTTAAGCATGACCTCGCTTTTAAAAACCCATGTTGAGATGGGTTTATCAATTTATTTTTAACAAGAAAATCAACCAGGTGATCTTTAATTAGTCTTTCTAATAGTTTGTAAATCACCGATGTTAAACTACTGGTCTATAGTTCTCTGACTTGTTTTTCGAACCTTTTTTAAATAATGGTATAATGTTTGCTTCTTTCCATTCTAACGGAACTATTCCCTCCTCTAATGACAAATTGAACACTGTTGCAAGCGGTATGCTGATTTGTTCTACAATTTCCAATAGTAATTTAGGAGGAATCCCATCCACTCCAGGTGATTTATTATCCTTCATATCTCTTTATTTTCATAGCTACCATTGTTGGGGTTACAATTAGTTGTCCTAAATAGTCAAACTTTCTCCCTTCGAACTTAGTCTCAAGTACTGGTAATATACTAATATCTTCCCTGGTAAACACCGAACTAAAGTACCATTTAGGTTTTCTGCCATTAAGAATCCCTCTGTTATTATGTTTCCATCACTACCTTCTAGAGGACCGACCTTATCCTGAACTTTCTGTTTACTTCGAACATACGCATAAAAATTCCTTGCTGTCATGTTTTATATTAAAAGCAATTTTTTGTTCGTAGCTTCTCTTTGAATTTCTATTTCAGCTGTAGCTTGATTAAGTGCTTCTTTATAAATGCTATAGTCTTCTTCACTTCCGGTATGTCTATATGTCTTCCACATCATTTGCTTGTACTTGATTTTTCTAATGGCTTCCTTCGATAAGTGTTTCTTCTTTGACCGTTTTCCCTGTTTTTTCAAGGGGACAAATTTGTCAACGACGCAGTCAATTTCACTCTTAAAATATTCCAGCATTCTGTTGCTGTCTTATTCTTCAGTGTGTTATTCCAGTCTATCTTTGCAAAATATTCCCTCATGTCCTTTCCCTTTGACTTTTTTCTTGTACCTTATTTTTCTATTCCGTTCTCCCTTTACTTTGATGATAAAATGTATCTGGTTGTGATCACTACACCCCAGTGGCTCACATATCTTGACATTATCAACAAATTCCTTCTGTGAGCTCAATACTATGTCTAACACGTTCTCGCCCCTGGTTGCTTCTAACACATGTTGAGAAAGGAAACTATCTTGTACTAAATTTAAAAACTCTTCATCCTCTCTCCCGGTACTCTGTAGAGATGTCCACTGTATATGCCCATGGTTAAAATCCCCCATAATAATACAGTCCCGTTTACTCACTTCTTTGATAGCGTTATGTATTTTTTCATTCTCTTCCATGCTTATGTTTGAACTCCGATACACTAACCCAACAGTTAATGTTGACTTTCCTGTAACTATGTTACACCAGACAGCTTCTTCACATTCTGCTTCTTTTTCTAATTTTATTTCATAAGCTTGGATGGATTCTTTTAATATATAAAATAACTCCGCCTCCCCTTCTTCCCAATCTATCTTTCCTAAACATTACATACCCTGTCATTCCTAATTCGGCATCTGATATATCAGGTGTGGCCCAAGATTCAGTTATACCTATTATGTGAGGGTCAATATCTTCTACCATAATGTTTAGTTCATTTTTGTTTACTATGCTCTTTGCATTTAAACAAACACATTTATAACCAAATTCCGTGGCTTTCCAGGCTGTTCTTTGCTGATGTCTTTTTGCTATCTTTATCTATGCCTCTAGTATTTGGCTTCTCTGTGTATCCCCCCTGCGAAACTAGTTTAAAAAGTTGCAACCTGTTCCATTATTCATCGATCGAAGAAGGTTCTCGGAGAACACTGCTGCGCCCTTTCCGCTTAGATGGAGGCCATCTCTCATAAACATGTCTTCTTTACCAACAAAATATCCCCACAAATCTACAAATCCAACTCCTTCTTCACACATCTGCTCTAATAGTCCGTTAATTGCCATCCTCTTGCAATTTCTAAATGTTGTTCCCCTTCCCCTCATCACCGGCAAGATTCCTGAGAGTATGATCTGTTCAACTCTCGTCTTCTTCAGTGTCTCTACCAACTCTCTGTATCTCTTTACTATCCTGGTTGTTCCATCCCTGTCTGCATTGTTCGTCCCTACATGTACTAATATAGACCCCCTTTGGCCATGCCCCAATACGTTCTCTACCCGTTCAGTCACATGCTCTATCCTAGCCCCCGGAAGACAAACAACGTCTTCTCCTTTGCTTAATGTCCTGTCTGTCTTTCGCAAAATGGAGTCTCCCATAAATACCCTTTCTGTTCTCAATGCCCCCTCGATCACTGCTTCAGAGTAGCTCCTCCGTTTTGCATCTCCCTGGTTGTTGACTTTTCCCCCTGCCGCTTTCTCTGTTGTTCCTTTCTTTCCGGTCTCTTTTCTTCCTGTCATCGTCCTTGTTATTGACTTCCGTTTGGTCACATCACCTCTCACTTCCTTTCTTCCATTCGTCTTACCTCCTGTCGCATCTACTTCTCTCATCTCCTGTCCCCTTGTCCCTCCCTCCTTCTCTGCTGTCACTTTCTCCCCTGTCACCTTCCTACATGTCATGTTTCCTGTTTTTCTTTCTCCATTTGTTGTCCTTGCAATCACCCTCCCTCCACTCTGCATCCCCTTCACAATATCCGTTAGCCTAGCTAACTCTGCTGTCAGACAGTCCACTTTCCAACACCCTAAACATTGGAACGTAAACCCTTCCTCCGTTGTCTCTGTCCAAGTTTTTCCGCACCCCGATACGGCAAAATCCACCAAGCTGTGGCAGTGGTTACACACCAAGTGCCTCCTTGCCTTCACTTGCCGCTTGCCAGGTGCCATATTATGATTTGTCAAAATCAACTCTTAGTTTAAACCAACTTAGTCTTTAGAAAGACTGTTTGTTTATTGTGTACAGCAACTGCAGCACACTTTATGTTATAAACAACTTACTACCTATGCTACCATGAACAATAAGTGTAGTCTGTACTGGTACCGTTCCCTAGCGGAAACGTTGGACACTACCTATATAAACAAACAAGGGTTTCCTACTATAAAGCTTGTTTATTTTTAATAACAATGATACCTATTCACAGTTTTATCTTACATATGTAGTTGTTACTCTTATTGCTTTATCTCTTATATACTATATCAAATAAAGAGATTTGCTCAATCTTGTTTACAATTTGTCGAAGCCTAGATTACCCTTTTATCACCCACTATACTAATCTGTTCAAAAATACTGTTAACTAACAAACTTTAACCAAAACTACTACTCAATAGATGTCCAGTACCACTTTATGAATAACCTTAACACAAGAATAATACTTATCAATCAATATTTCCGCTTGTTTTTCAAATGTTATACACCACCAATTTCAAACCTCAACATCCACCAATTTTCCCGCCAAGTCTAGTCGCCCTCTTTCTTCTAGTCGTCCTCTCCAATCTATTCGCCCTCTACCGTCTAGACGCCCTCTCCCTTCTAGTCGTCCTCTGCCGTCTAGTCGCACTCTCTCGTCCAGTCGCGCTATCCCATCTAGTTGCCCTCTCCCGTCTAGTCTTCCTCTGCCGTTAGTCGCCCTCTCTAGTCTAGATGCCCTCTCCCGTTTAGTCGCCCTCTCCCTACAATTCGCCCTCTCCTTTGTAGCCGCCCGCTCCCGTCTAGTCGTCCTCTCACGACTAGCCGCCTTCTCCCGCCTTGACTCCCTGTGCCGCCTAGTCGCACTCTCCCGTCTAGTCGCAATCTCCCGACTAGCCGCACTGTCCCGTCTAGCCGCCCTCTCCGGTCTAGTCGTTCTCTCCCGTCTAGTCGACCTCACTAGCCGACCTCTCCCGTCTTGTCGCCCTCCCCCGTCTAGCCGCCGTCTACCGTATAGCTGTCGTCTATCCCTTCTAGCTGCCCTGTCCCAAATTGCCGACCTCTCCCATTTACTCGCCCTCTCCCGTCTTTTCGGGTCTTCTCCCGACCAGTTGTCCTCTCCAAACTAGATGCCGTATCCAGTCAAGTTCCCCTTTCCCATCTTGCCGCCCTCTACCGTCTAGTCGCACCCTCACGTCCAGTCGTCTAGTCGCCCTCTCCTGTCTTGTCGCCCTCTCGAACTTGTCGCCTTCTCCCGACCAGTCGCCCTCTCCCACCTAGCTGCCGTGTCCCATCTAGTCGCTCTCTCCCGTCTTCTCGCCTTCTCCCGTCCAGTCGCCCTCTCTGGCCGCCCTCTACCGTCTAACCGCCCACTAATGTCTAGCCGCCCTCACCCATCTTGCCGCCCTGTGCCATCTAGTCGCACTCTCCCGTCTTGTAGCCTTCTCTAAAGGCCCTCTACAGTCTAGTCGCCCTGTCCCGTTTAGTCGCCCTCTCCCTTCTAGTCGACCTCTCACGACTAGCCGCCCTCTCCCGTCTAACAACCCTCTCCTTCTATCTCCCTCTCCCGTCTATCCCCCTCTCTCGTCTGGTCGCCCTCTCCTGTCTAATCACCCTCTCCCTTCTACTCGTCCATTCACGTCTAGCCCCCTCTGCCGTATAGTCACCCTCTCTCGTCCAGTCCCCGTATCCGGTCTATTCGCCCTCTCCCGTCTAGTTGCACTCTCCAGTCTAGTCGTCCTCTCCCGTTTTGTCGCCCTCTACCGTCTTCTCGCCTTCTCCCGACTAGCCCACCTCTCCCGTTTTTTTGCCCTCTCTGGCCGCCCTCCTCGGTCTAGCCGCCTTCTCCCAATGAGCCTCCCCTCTCCCTTCTTGCCGCCTTCTCCCTTCTAGTCGCACTCTCCCTTTATTTCGCCCTCTCTGAAAGCACTGTCCGGTCTATCAACCCGGTCCAGTCTAGCCGTCCTATCCCGGCTAGTCGCCCTCTCCCGTCAAGTCGCCCTCTCCTTCTAGCCGCCCTCTCCCGTCTAGCCGCTCCCTCCCAACTAGTCGCCCACTCCCTTCTAGCTGACCTCTGCAGTCTAGTCGCCCTCTCCGTGTATTCGCCCTCTCCTGTCTAGTCCACCTCTCCCATCTAACAGCCCTCTCCACTCTAATTCCCTCTCCCGTCTATCGCCACCCTCTCCCGTCTAGTCGCGCTGTCCCGTCTTGCCAGCCTCTCCCGTCTAGTCACCCTCTCATGTCTAGTCGCCCTCTCTAACCACCCTCTTCCGGGAACCGCCCTAACCCATCTACTCCCCCTCTCCCGTCTAGCCGCCCTGTCCCGTCTAGCCGCCTTCTCCCCTCTAGCCGCCTTCTCCCCTATAGCCGTCGCCCTCTCTCGTCCAGTCGCACTCTCCCGTCTAATCGCCCTCTCCCGTCTAGTCGCCCACTCCCGTGTAGTCGCCCTCTCCCGTCTAGCCGCCATCACACGTCTAGTCGCCCTCTCCCGTCTAGTCGCAGGCTCTAGCCGCCCTCTCCCCTGTAGCCGCCCTCTCCTGTCTAGTCGAACTCTCCCATCTAGTCCCACTCTCCCGTCTAGTCGCCCTCTCTAGCCGCCCTCTCCCGTCTAGTCGCCTTCTCCCGACTAGTCGCCCTCTCCAATCTTGCCGCCGTATCCTGTCTAGTCGCTCTTTCGCGTTGTGTCGCCTTTTCCCGTCCAGTCGCCCTCTCTGGCCTCCCCTGCGGTCTAGGCGCCTTTCCCCGTCCAGTCGCCCTATCTGTCTTCCCTCTATCGTCTAGGCGCCCTCTCCCGTCTAGCCATTCTCTCCCATCTTGCCGCCCTCTCCCTTCTAGGCGCACTCTCCCGTCTTGTAGCCCTCTCTAAGCGCCCTCTCCCGTCTAGTCGCCCTCTCCCGTCTAGTCGCTCTCTCTGGCAGCTTTTTACCGTCTAGCCGCCCTTTCCCACCTTGCCGTCCTCTCCCATCTAGTCGCCATCTCCCATCTTGCCGCCGTATCCCGTCTAGTTGCCCACCTCCCTCTCCCATCTTGACGCCGTATCCCGTCTAGTCGCACTCTCACGTCTAGTCGCACTCTCCCGTCTAGTCGCCCTTTGCCGTCTAGTCGCCCTCTCCCGTCTAGTCGCCCTCTCCCGTCTAGTCGCCCTCTCCCGTCTAGTCGCCCTCTCCCTTGTAGCCGCCCTCTCCCGTCTAGTCGCCCTCTCCCCTCAAGTCGCCCTCTCTAGTCGCCCTATCCCGTCTAGTCGCCCTCTCCCGTCTAGTCGCCCTCTCCCGTCTAGTCGCCCTCTCCCGTCTAGTCGCCCTCTCCCGTCTAGTCGCCCTCTCCCTTGTAGCCGCCCTCTCCCGTCTAGTCGCCCTCTCCCCTCAAGTCGCCCTCTCTAGTCGCCCTATCCCATCTAGTCCCCCTCTCCCGTCTAACAGCCCTCTCTGGCCGCCCTCCTCGTTCTAGCCGCCTTCTCCCGACGAGCCTGCTTCTCCCTTCTTGCAGCCTTCTCTCTTCTAGTCGCACACTCCCTTTTTTCGCCCTCTCTAAAAGCCCTGTCCCGTCTATCAGCCCGGTCCAGTCTAGCCGCCCTGTCCCCTGTAGCCGTCCTATCCCGTCTAGTCGCCCTCTCCCGTCAAGTCGCCCTCTCCTTCTAGCCGCCCTCTCCCGTCTAGTCGCCCTCTCTCATCTAGTCGCCCACTCCCTTCTAGCCGACCTCTGTCGTCTAGTGGCACTCTCTCGTCTTGTCGCCCTCTCTAAGCGCCCTCTCCCGTCTAGTCGCCCTCTCTAAGCGCCCTCTCCCGTCTAGTCGCTCTCTGCCGTCTTTTTGCCCTCTGCAGTCTAGTCGTCCTCTACAGTCTAGTCGCCCTCTCCGTTTAGTCGCCCTCTCCTGTCTAGTCCCCCTCTCCCGACTAGTCACCCTCTCCCGTCTAGTCGCGCTGTCCGTCTAGCCAGCCTCTCCCGTCTACTCCCCCTCTCCCGTCTAGCCGCCCATTCCCGTCTAGCCGCCTTCTCCCCTCTAGCCACCCTCTCCCGCTTTTCCGCCCTCTCCCGTCAAGCCGCCCACTCCCCTGTAGCCGCCTTCTCCCCTATAGCCACACACTACCGTCTATTCGCCCTCTCCCGTCTAGCCGCCCTCTCCCGTCTAGTCTCCCTCTCCTGTCTAGTCGCCCTCTCTTGCCGCCCTCTCCCGTCTAGTCGCTTTCTCCCGAGTAGTCGCCCTCTCCAATCTTGCCGCCGTATCCTGTCTAGTCGCTCTTTCCCGTTGTTTCGCCTTTTCCCGTCCAGTCGCCCTCTCTGCCCTCCCTTTACGGTCTAGGCGCCTTTTCCCGTCCAGTCGCCCATCTGTCTGCCCTCTATCGTTAGGCGCTCTCTCCCGTCTAGCCGCTCTCTCCCATTTGCCGCGCTCTCCCTTCTAGTCGCACTCTCCGTCTTTAGCCCCCTCTAAGCGACCTCTCTCGTATAATCGCCCTCTACCGTCATTCCCTCTACCGTCTAGTCGCCCACTGTTAGTCGCCCTCACCGTCTAGTCGCCCTCTCTCTTCTAGCTGCTCTCTCTGTCAGCTTTTTAGCGGATAGCCGCCCTGTCCCACCTTGCCGTCCTCTCCCATCTAGTCGCCCTCTCCCATCTACCCGCCGTATCCCATTTATCGCCCTCGCCTGTGTTCTCGCCTTCTCCCGACTAGTCGCCCTCTCCCATCTAGACGCCCTATCCCGTCTAGTCGCACTCTCGCGTCTAGTCGCACTCTCCCGTCTAGTCGCCCTTTGCCGTATAGTTGCCCTCTCCCGTCTAGTAGCCCTATCCCTTGTAGCCGCCATCTCCCGTCTAGTCGCCCTCTTCCGACTAGTCGCACTCTCCTGTCTAGTCGCCCTCTCCCTTCTAGCCGCCCTCTCCCGTCTAGTCGCCCTCTCCCTCTAGTCGCCCTCTCCCGTCTAGTCGCCCTCTCCCTTCTAGCCGCCCTCTCCCGTCTAGTCGCCCTCTCCCGTCTAGTCGCCCTCTCCCCTCTAGTCGCCCTCTCCCTAGTAGCCGCCCTCTCCCGTCTAGCCGTTCTCTCCCATGTAGTCGCCCGCTCCAGTCAAGTCGCCCTCTGTCGTCTAGTCTCTCTCTCCTGTCTAGTCGCCCTCTCCCTTGCAGCCGCCCGCTCCCGTCTAGTCGCCCTCTCCCGTCTTGTCGCCCTCTCCCATCTAGTCGTCCTGTCACGACTAACCGTCTTCTCCCGCCTAGTCTCCCTCTACCGCCTATTCGCACTCTCCCGTCTAGTCGCACTCTCCCGTCTAGCAGCACTGTCCGTCTAGCCGCTAGTCTCGCGCTCCCCTTTATTCACCCTCTCTAGCCGCCCTCTCCCGTCTTGCTGCCCTCTTCCGTATAGTCGCCCTCCCCCGTCTAAACGCCTTCTCCCCTCTAACCGCTCTTTCTCTGACCGCCCTTTACCGAATAGCTGTTTCC